>JZKD02S1476578.1:0-10803 GCA_000966675.3 Picea glauca | reverse complement strand
TTGGATCATGGTTGGATCCACATATACACCATGTTGATCAAGGATGTAGCCTAGGTAATGGATCTTGTCCATGCCAAAGGATCATTTTTCCAAGTTGTCGTATAGCTTGTGTTATTGCAGGATGTGCAAAACCTGTTGAATATGTTGCAATTGTTATGCCCAAGTCTTGTTGTAAATGAGAATGAAATCCAGATACACCACTAAAAAAAGTTGGTGAATGGTCGCAGGATATTGTCCATCATCCTCATGAAAGTGGTTGGAGCATTTTTCAATCCAAAGGGCATGACCAACCATTCGAAAAGACCTTCCTTTGACTTGAAAGCAGTCTTCCATACATAATTTTGTTTTATCAAGATATGGTGGTAGCCAGACTTCAGATCAATCATACTGAAGTATTTGGCCCCCATGAGCTGATCAAGGAGGTCATTGATTTGGGGAATCAGGTATTGGTTTCTAACTGTGATTTATTTAGAGCTCGATAATCAATGCAGAGTCATCAAGTTCCATATTTCTTTTGTACCAACATGTTTGGGCTCCCGCAAGGTGATGAGATGAGATGGATTGCCCCTTGTGGAGTAGTTCTTGGATCTGCCTTTTGACCTCCTCATTCTCTAAAAGAGATCCACGGTAGACTGGCCCATTGGGAAATATTGGGTCGAGGGTCATATCGATGGGGTTCTTGAACTGACAGTGCAGAGGTACCTCGGTAGGTGAGGAGAATATATCTGAGTATTCTTCCATGACCTTATCCACTTGATTCTACTGTGTGGAGAGGTCAGTCATGGAGACCCTAGATGTGACTGCAATATTTCGCTCATTCTGAGAGCGAATCACGAAGAATCCAAACTTCCCCGTATGAGAGATGACCTTCCTGCATTGCTTGGCAGAGATCAAGGAAATATCACTAGGTGGGACTTCCTCAGGTATCCTATACAATTTCTTTTTCAAAGTAATAATAACACTACAAGGATTAGACTCATATACAACATGGCATTTCCATAAATATGCTTGGCCCAAAATAACATTAAAAACTTTGAGAGGGGAAACATCACACAATATCTCATCTTTGAAGGGCTTGATGCCATATGAAAGGAGATATTGTTGGTTGACATGGATGTCGTTTCCTTGGAGGAGCCATCCGATGGTGTAGGGATGCGGGTGTGGCATTGTCGGCAAGGCGAGTCAATTGAAAACCTCTGTTGAGATGAGTTTCTTCTGGCTACTACTAGCAACGATGAAGTGCAGTAGGGTACCGTTCACCCACATCTATGAATGAAAAATGTGCTCGCCTTCCTCTGGATTGTTTGGTTCACTGATTTAGAGCTTGGTGGTAGAAATGGTAGCATTGGGTTCTGCGTCAATGAGTCGTCTCCTCCTTTATAGTTCTAACTCAGAGTCAGAACCTGCATCTGATTCAAAGGCTTTCACCTCAACAACCAGCGATTGCTTTGAGAAACAATCAACATTGTTATGCCAGGGGATCTTATGGAAGTCGCATCACTTCTTGATATCTTTCTTTGTCTTTTCGGTGTCCTTGTTTTCTTACGACCTGGACTAGTTGTCCTGAAGCAGTCCATATTTTATATGTCCTTTGTTCTGCGGGTTGGGGTCACCCTGTCCTGGATTTTTTTGAGGGGTTCCCAGGGAAAAATTTCCATGTCTTTTGTTTGAGCTTTTGTTCGATTTTGATGACATATTGGTAGGTCGTGCCCAAGGATGAGATATATAGAAACTCCATTTCAGCCTGGATATACATATGCATACTGACACGATACTTGAGCACTAGATTTCGCCTAGAATATTTGATACCCATCTTGGTGTGCAAGGTATCGAAGATATTTGTGAACTCGGGCACTGCTTGGTCTCTTTCCTGCCGGAGTGTGGTCCATTTTGTATATATATCGTCATAACTTCCAACAAGGTAGTATTTTTCCTTAATAACATCGTTGAAGGAATCCCAGGTGACTGCAAATGTAAATAATGAGCGTTCCTTTGTTACCTTCTGCTCACAGAATGTTTCCCACCAATATTTAACATGGGGAATGACTTTGAGGAGCGCAAAAGTAATCTTTTCTCTATTCAAGAAATTATGGACAATGAAATACCCTTCTAGCAGATTCAACCATTTTTCTACAACATCTGTTTCTATTTGACCATCAAATATAGGAATATCAAAGTTTATTTGTACCTTGAAGGGGGTAGTGCCTCCATTTGAGGAAGATGTGTCACCTGTTGGTAGCCGCCGAAGGATTTGTGCAAAACTATCCATCATCTCGTTCCTTTGTTGCGTGAGGGCTTCGTCGAGCAACATTTTGAAGGGATCTCCTATCCCATCATCTTTCTTTTCTCCATCCATGAGAGGTCTCTTGGGCACGTGAGATATTTTTTCCTCAAGAGAAGCAAGCTCGAGACCCAATTCTTTGTACCCTGACCTCAATGGGGGCATGCATTAAGAATGANTTGGATCATGGTTGGATCCACATATACACCATGTTGATCAAGGATGTAGCCTAGGTAATGGATCTTGTCCATGCCAAAGGATCATTTTTCCAAGTTGTCGTATAGCTTGTGTTATTGCAGGATGTGCAAAACCTGTTGAATATGTTGCAATTGTTATGCCCAAGTCTTGTTGTAAATGAGAATGAAATCCAGATACACCACTAAAAAAAGTTGGTGAATGGTCGCAGGATATTGTCCATCATCCTCATGAAAGTGGTTGGAGCATTTTTCAATCCAAAGGGCATGACCAACCATTCGAAAAGACCTTCCTTTGACTTGAAAGCAGTCTTCCATACATAATTTTGTTTTATCAAGATATGGTGGTAGCCAGACTTCAGATCAATCATACTGAAGTATTTGGCCCCCATGAGCTGATCAAGGAGGTCATTGATTTGGGGAATCAGGTATTGGTTTCTAACTGTGATTTATTTAGAGCTCGATAATCAATGCAGAGTCATCAAGTTCCATATTTCTTTTGTACCAACATGTTTGGGCTCCCGCAAGGTGATGAGATGAGATGGATTGCCCCTTGTGGAGTAGTTCTTGGATCTGCCTTTTGACCTCCTCATTCTCTAAAAGAGATCCACGGTAGACTGGCCCATTGGGAAATATTGGGTCGAGGGTCATATCGATGGGGTTCTTGAACTGACAGTGCAGAGGTACCTCGGTAGGTGAGGAGAATATATCTGAGTATTCTTCCATGACCTTATCCACTTGATTCTACTGTGTGGAGAGGTCAGTCATGGAGACCCTAGATGTGACTGCAATATTTCGCTCATTCTGAGAGCGAATCACGAAGAATCCAAACTTCCCCGTATGAGAGATGACCTTCCTGCATTGCTTGGCAGAGATCAAGGAAATATCACTAGGTGGGACTTCCTCAGGTATCCTATACAATTTCTTTTTCAAAGTAATAATAACACTACAAGGATTAGACTCATATACAACATGGCATTTCCATAAATATGCTTGGCCCAAAATAACATTAAAAACTTTGAGAGGGGAAACATCACACAATATCTCATCTTTGAAGGGCTTGATGCCATATGAAAGGCGATATTGTTGGTTGACATGGATGTCGCTTCCTTGGAGGAGCCATCCGATGGTGTAGGGCTGCGGGTGTGGCATTGTCGGCAAGGCGAGTCAGTTGAAAACCTCTTTTGAGATGAGTTTCTTCTGGCTACCGCTAGCAATGATGAAGTGCATAAGGGTACCGTCCACCCACATCTATGAATGAAAAATGTGCTTGCCTTCCTCTGGATTGTTTGGTTCACCGATTTAGAGCTTGGTGGTAGTAATGGTAGCATTGGGTTCTGCGTCAATGAGTCGTCTCCTCCTTTATAGTTCTAACTTAGAGTCAAAACCTGCATCTGATTCAAAGGCTTTCACCTCAACCACCAGTGATTTCTTTGAGCAACAATCAACATTGTTATGCCAGGGGATCTTATGGAAGTCACATCACTTCTTGATATCTTTCTTTGTCTTTTCGGTGTCCTTGTTTTCTTACGGCCTGGACTAGTTGTCTTGAAGCAGTCCATATTTTATATGTCCTTTGTTCTGCGGGTTGGGGTCACCCTGTCCTGGATTTTGTTGAGGGGTTCCTAGGGCCAAATTTCCATGTCTTTTGTTTGAGATTTTGTTCGATTTTGATGACATATTGGTAGGTCATGCCCAAGGATGAGATATATATAGAAACTCCATTTCGGCTTGGATATACATATGCATACTGACACGATACTTGAGCACTAGATTTATCCTAGAATATTTGATACCCATCTTGGTGTGCAAGGTATCAAAGATATTTGTGAACTCGGGCACTTCTTGGTCTCTTTCCTACCAGAGTGTGGTCCATTTTGTATATATATCATCATAACTTCCAACAAGGTAGTATTTTTCCTTAATAGTATCATTGAAGGAATCTCAGGTGACCGCGACTGTAAATAATGAGCGTTCCTTTGTTACCTTCTTCTCACAGAAAGTTTCCCACCAATCTTTAACATGGGGAACGACTTTGAGGAGCGCAAAAGTAATCTTTTCTCTATTCGAGAAATTATGGACAAAGAAATACCCTTCTAGAA
Source organism: Picea glauca (assembly GCA_000966675.3). Lineage (NCBI taxonomy): Eukaryota > Viridiplantae > Streptophyta > Pinopsida > Pinales > Pinaceae > Picea > Picea glauca. The sequence goes on along the minus strand of JZKD02S1476578.1, from coordinate 6,226 downwards.
GATTCAACCATTTTTCTACAACATCTGTTTCTATTTGAACATCAAATATAGGAATATCAAAGTTGATTTGTACCTTGAAGGGGGTAGCGCCTCCATTTGAGGAAGATGTTTCACCTATTGTTAGCTGCCAAAGGATTTGTGCAAAACTATCCACAATCTCGTTCCTCTATTGCGCGAGGGATTCCTTGAGCAACATTTTGAAGGGATCTCCTATCCCATCATCTTTCTTTTCTCCATCCATGAGAGGTTGCTTGGGCGTGTGAGATATTTTTTCCTCAAGAGAAGCAAGCTCGAGACCCAATTCTTTGTACCCTGACCTCAATGGGGGCATGCATTAAGAATGACAAGGAGGAGACCGCTCTGATACCACTGATTCAGATTCTATGAGAAGAATGAAGTGAATACATATTAATATCAAAATATGCTTAACACAGAATAATAGATATACAGTAAAACATTTTTCTATTCAATAAGGAAATAAGTTGAAACTGTAAAATGTAGCAAAAAGCAAGCTTGCTAGAATGGTGGCGGCTTATCTCTGAGAAGAGATGTGATGACCACGCTCATTCGAAATAATATGATTACAATGAGGCTCTCAAGGCCTTTTTAGAATAAACATGAATGTTGAAAACCCTAGACATCTAAAAATCTAACCTTAGGAGATGAAGCACCAAAAGTCATGTGGGCCCCGTTTGGGTAAGTTAGTACATCAACTTCCCAGGGTTGTAACTTTTTCATATGATCTTTGTTTCAAGCGCACGATAGCCCGTTGGCAAGGTTTCTCCGAGGAATAGACATGTTGTCGTTCGAATCTGGCTTCGATTACAATATAATTGTGGCGAGCCCTAAAAACATTGTTTAGGGCCTCAAAACGACCCCAGAAGTCGGCGACCTGAAAAACTAGGAAAACAACTGCCAAACTGGAAAATTGCCAAAATGAGCCAGTTGGAATAGGTGGGAGGCCACCGAAATCCATATGGATCACTCCAACAGGAAAAAGACATGACAGAGGTGGAGGCTCCTTCATCCAAAACAATGCAATGGATGTTGTGCCCATGAACCATAGCTTGAATTTTGGAATTCTAGGTGGTGGGAGAGCCTCAGTTTAAAATAATCCAGATTAAACATAATCATATTTGATGCCTCTCGGTCAACACCTCCAATGGATAATAACAGGGTTCTACATTGATTTGGATATTTTTTTAGAACTTTAAGCGTCGACATAGGACAAGGTACTTGCACCAAATCTTCAACAATGTTGTAGCTTTGAGTAGCACAGGCACCTAGATTGAAAATTGACTTTTGAATTGTTCCCTTGGGAGGCCACAACACTGAGTCAACAACGATCCTCTTGATCTAGAGAGGGGTGGAATATGGAGGAGTGGAAGTGGAGGGATTATCTATAGAACCTCCATTGGCATGATTTCCTGGAGGAGTTTCATAAGTGTTAGCTCTGGTTGTTAGACTAACCATCTCCTTAAACATAAAAACCTAAGAGGATATTCATGAAACATCCCCATGGTAGGAATGACTTGTATTGCCCCATTGTAGAGGGGCAGGAGTTTGTGCAACCATCTTTTTCTACTGAGGTGGGAAAGGGTTAGTTAACACTATCGGTTGGGAGGCACCCTTCACAAATTTGGTGACTTCCTCATGATAAAGAAAGTCTTTTGTGTGATGGTCATTTGCACAAATCTGGAAAGGAAACTTCATCTTCCTTTTTGGCTGGGTATCAACAACTTTTGTACTCTCATGTTAGTTAGAACATTTCTTGGATTTACCCTTGTTTTTCTTCTTACCTCCAGGTTGTTGAGATGAAGTGGATTGAACTACATTCACCTCAGAGGTTTGTGCATGAGAGGAAGCAGTTTTGGTGTTGGTAACAATACCGATCATGCCATTGGCACGGGCTTCCATAGACGGTCTTGACGGATTGGTTGACGAAAGGGGAGCATGATGGATTAATTAATAAAGTGTGTCAGATTAAGAATATGCCAAGTCCAATTATTGAGCATGACTAATCTCCTACTCTTTAGTGACAGTACCTCCCATAGAGACATCTCTAGAAATGGGTGAAAATAATGACTTGGTAAACCAATCTGGAAAGAGTTGGTGTGGAATTTGGGCTTTAATAATTTGTCACATCTGCCTCCATTCATGAATATGATTAGATATACAGGTAGAGGTGGATTGTCTAAGCAAGGTTAAAAGCTCAATACTACTCTCATATTGGATTGGCAGTTGAAAATGAGTCAAGAAAGCCATAGAGAGAGTATTAAAGTCATTGAAGGAGTGTCATGGAAATTTAATATACCATTTTTTTTTCGCTCCCGTAAGGGTTCTCTGGAAAAAACGTAAATGAATGGAATCATCCATCAAAGAGTTATAAGAACACCAAAGATGTAATGTCATTATGTGATTATTGGGGTCTTCTCCAGGGCTTCCATAAAAAATTGGTATATGCGAGGGTATCTTACTGAAGATTGGTGGCCAAAATGGAGCATGGAGTACAAGATGATTGGTTAGGAACGACAAATATGGTAGATTCGAAGTGGATAAAAATGGATTTTGTTGGTTAGCTTGGGCATATTAATGTAGAATGAGGATGCTAGTAGTACCATATATTAGTTGTGAATCCATTGGAAAAACCGATGGCCCTCCCATATACTATTTCTAAGAGGGTTGGGGAGTTGGGAACACGGCATTCAGATTTTGAGTGGGAATGCTCCTTCCATAAGACCCATCGGATCATGTCATTGACCCCATGGAGTATTTGAAACTCCCAGATATGGTTGTCTAGAATAAAGGCTTGTAGTGGTAGAGGGGCTTGACATAACAATCCGCCCCTAGGATAGAGGTTGGTTTCTAGCGAGAGTTTGCCTCCAAACTGGCTGCTAACCCCATGGATTATAATCTCCCATAACTAAAGGTTTCCCTCCAACTACAAATTGACCTGCATTTGAAGGTTTCCCTCCAGCTGGAAACTGCCTTTCAATTGAAGGTTTCCCCCCAGTTGGAAACTGACCCACAACTAAAGGTTTCCCCCAACTAGAAACTGACCCATATATGAAGGTTCCCCCCCAGCTGGAAATTGACCCATAGCTGAAGGTTTTCCTCAAGTGATGTACTAGACCACAACTGAAGGTTTTCCTCTAGCGGAAACGTTCCCAGTGGAGTCACCATTTTTTTGTTGTGGTGAATTCCCCCTGTAGATAGGTGAAATCCCCCTTGGATCGGGTTTCCTTTGATCCAAGACAAAGGGAAAACAAATGGACACTAACTTCCCCTTAAGACTAATTTGTATGTTAATTAATTAAATTAGAAGAGAGAGAGAGAGGAATAACTAAATGGATTGCCTCTTTCCTGTAGGTTGTCCTCGTTGCTCCAACCGTTGAACTTGATCTAAAAAATTCAAGAATGGAAGTATCCCTCCAGCAAGAGACGATACAATCCTATTCTCCTACTATATATCGTTAGATGAAAGTAGATTTATCTATGTTGGACTTAAACAAGACAAATATAAACATTCATGAAATGAACAATGTAGACCTTAAGAGAAATAGGCCAAGTTATATATTAATAATGCAAAACATGGAAGAACTTACAACTTTGTAAGTTGTGCTAGTGTTTCTCCAAACTATCCTTCTTCTAGCCCCTTTCTGCCACAAGACGGTAGGTATGATGCTATAAACTATTCTCTTACCCCTTTTTTTACCTTGGAATGCACTTATTATATAGGAGTTGGAGGCTTAACCACCATGGAGAAGATCACTCACTAGATTCACTAAATTGGGATCTCTAAGATTTTCAGGGAGAAAATATCTCTCAAGAATTTTAGGGAGAAAATATCTCTCAAGATACATCAAATTATGATATTGGTTTGAGAAAATCTCTCAACCACCCATGAGACTATCAACTTCTCCTTGAGATTAGGAAACTAGATGTGAGGTAGATTCTCACAATAAATTAAATTCATTTTTTCAATAAAAATGAATAAAACATGTGCACATAGTATTTTGATCTTCATATGCTAAATTTCTCCCCCAACATGTCTAGGTATCATGTTAAACACTCCCTTACTTAAGAGTCACAAACATGTGTGTAATATATATGCATATTGTTACAGCCTCGAGCACATCATTGAGGACTTTCCCCACTTATTGAAGAAGTGAGAACAAAAGAAGGCACATTGCAATATGGTGCATGCAAAGCCATGCAAAAATCAGAAAAAAAAGGATGAGGAACTATATGTATGGGTGATAACCTACAATGATGCAAAGATATAATTGGGCTTGAAGCATAGTTAAATCTCGGGCCAATGACCGAAGGGGAATATAAGGAAGGTGACATAGACCCCTCCTAAGTTTGATGTTGCTCAACAAAATAAGTTTTTGTGCGATGCACAAAAGGTCATCAAAGAAGAAAGAGTGCGAGAGGAGTTGTAGTGCACAACTCAAAGGTCGCTTGAGGAGGCTTGGATTCTTGAATATGTCTAGTGTGCAACACAAAGGTTGTTGGAAAAGGATCACCCCCATTAAGAATTATAGTGCACGATGTAGATTCCATTAGAATGCGTTGGAATGCACAAAGAAATATACCTCATGATGCAAAGGTCATTGGAAGAAACATGCACACAAGAGGATATGTGATGCACTGAAAAAACAACGATTAGGGAACATGTGCATGAGATGTTGAAACACACAACATGCAAAGAAGCATTGCATGAGTTGGGTCACGAAGCATAAACTAAGGATCACGTAAGTAACTTCTTATGTTGTTATTTGAGATTGTTAAGTGATCCTGATGTTGCAAGAAATTTGACATAGTTGTTAGCTACCTGAATGGGGAACAAAGGACAGAGAAAGATATATCATCCCCTCTACTAGAGAGGAATCTGTGCCAGGTCAGTAAGTAGAAGTGCAGAGGAAAATACTTCAAGATGAAAACTAAAGTCGATACTTATGAAATGGAGTATATCATGTTGGATGTGGTCTCTGACGTGAACATCCCGCCTAAGAAGTCCTCATAATTGGTGGGTAAAACAAGTTTGGTGTGGTCACCCATCCAACTTTGGTTGTTAAATCAATACGAGATCTACCCCATAGGCCAATTAGAGCAATTTGAGGTGAACATAGAAGGGGTGAAGACGAAGGTTGATTTTGAATTCAAAGAAATTATGGATGATTATGATCCCTACCCTTCAACAAGTACTATAGCGATCAATTTGTCCTTTGACTTACTATTACTTAGGCCATTGACTTTTAATTTTGTGTTGAGTTATAAAGTTTGACATAGGTAACTATCGATAATGTATATTACATCATTTAATATAAAATTTGAACAAAACCTATTTTTTTTCATTTTTATTGGATGCATAACTTTCACATCTTATTACAGAGGTGGCAGCAATATTGTTGATAATATCAACTTCATTAAATACAATTGACACTTTGACACTCATGTCAATTAATAAATCCATCTACAATTTTTATGTCATTTAATTAATTCATTGTCAGTAGACATTCTTGCATTTGTTTTGATCTCCAACATGCAAGTTGTTGGGGAAAGGCGGTGGGATGTTGTGGCTTCAACAAAATCCTTCTTTGAGGGCAAGGTGGTGGGATGCTTTAGCTTCAACGAAATCTTTCTCATGGCTTCATTAGCTGCACGCTATGAGGGAAAGGCGGTGGGATGTTTTAGCTTCAGCGAAATCCTTCTCACGACTTCATTATCTTCATAGAATCATGTGCACCCTAGTTATTTCACTTGTAGTTTGCAGAGATTGTGATGTAGGTTCGTGTTAACCTGCAGAAACACTTAGAAATCGAGAGAGTGGCCATTGCACAAGATTAACACACAATAATAGAATGTATTACATAGACAAATGGAGGTTACGTATATAGCATCCAGATCACCGAATCCTAACAATCTAGATCCTAAGAAAGTGGATCTGATTAGCTAAAAATAGTTAACCTAGAAACTCACAGTTACAACAGTTGTAAGGATAACTCACAGTTACAACAGCTGTAAGCATTATCTCTAACACTCTCTCTTAATGCTTACATTACAAATATTACAATCACAAATTACAAAACATAAAAAAAAGGTTAGAACACAAATTTTGTCATGTTTGTCTCACTGGTCCTCATATGCAGTTACACCCATCTCTGAACTTCATAGACATGCTCTTTCTCTCCCATCATCTTCGAGCTACCACTTCATACAA
>JZKD02S1476568.1:0-10804 GCA_000966675.3 Picea glauca | reverse complement strand
GAAAAAGTAAAAAGTGAAATAAATAGGAGTAAAAACTCATTTTACTATTTCATTTGCATTTTGCCCAAAACTTGCCTAGAAACCCTATTTTTACCTCAGACTTTGGTTGTCGATTACGGGGGGCACGGGTGACCATTCAGTGAACAACTTTCATCAAAATGGTAATCTCTTCATCCTCTTTCTTTTCATCAGATTAAATTTCATTTTTATCGGTTTAAAATGGTTTTTTGAGTTGATTTTTTGCCTGGTAGGTGTGCGCTAGGGCCGCCGCAGGTGATTAGTATCGGGACCTGTGGAAATCAATGATTTCCGTAGGCACCCTATGGCTCAGCTGTGGAAACCCCACACTGTGTTAAATCTCTGCCTGTGGTAGCCGAAAACCAAAAAATCTTTGCATGCATTTAGCCAATAGAATTTTTATAAAGCATCAAATGAGGATGCTAACTCCCTTTTATTGTCCCAATGAAGGTATTTGATCATCAAAATGATGGAGTGGAGGGAGAGGGAGAATGAAGATGATGAACATGATGCCTTGAAGGACCCGGGAACTGTAAATGCTCTCCGACAATGTGGGCTACTGAAATTATTTAAAATCCAGAGCATGAGGGCCCAACTGAGGCTACTGGAGTATATAGTCCACATGTGGGATGTGGACCAGAAGGTGTTTAATGTGGGTTCCCACATACTATCCTTAGATATTGAAGATATCTATTTCTTGATGGGGTTATCTTGTCGTGAGTGTCATGTGACTTTGACAGGAGGAAGAGGTGGTGGTCTACCAATGAGAGAGTATCTCCATCAATACTGTGATCTTGGGGTAGAGAGTCGCAATGGCAAAGTTTCCATCAAGGGTGTCTGGGATTTACCCCTCTAGACTATTCTTTTTACCATTACATGTATGGGAGGGAGTGCATCTCCTCACATGTCCCTCCAAAGCTATTTTCAATATGAAGTGGAGTGTATGGAACCTATAGGGTGTTCAACTGGAGCGACAGAGTCTTTCACAGCATGAAGACACAGCTAAAAAAATGCAAGAAGGGGGACCTGAATAAATTTGGGTATGGATCTATTTTGGTGTCTTTATTTTTAGAGAGGGTCCCCCATTTACGTTTATAGGGAGAGTGGGGCATATCGGCCCCACGAGACCCAAGGATGAAGAGGTGGTGAAACCTCATGGCTCGACATGTAGTGGGCCCCATCATTAAATACAACGATCCATTCTTTGACTGGTTGAGGCCCCAGATCTTGATGGTGGATGATTATGCATATGTCGGGTTGGATTTCAGAGGCAAACCCGACTTGGTTCTACTTGAGGGATTTCAGTGGGAAGATGCAGGTAAGACAAACATTTTTTATGATGTTTTTTGTAAATTTTAAAACACAATTTTTTTTTTATGCTTTCAATCCAATGACTAATCAAAATCTTTTGAAAATGCAGATGTATGGCCACATGGGCCTCTAAGTACATCCTCTATTCATAGATGAGGGGAAGCAGTTGTGGTAGTAGGATGGTGTGTTGAAGACTATGAGGTAGCTGAGCAGAACCTAGAGGGATTGACTGCAGATATCTCAGACATCTCCATCAATGAGATTCTGAGACGTTATCAGCGTCATATTGTAGGCATATCTGGTTCACTTAGTCGACTACTTCGCAGGGTAGCACAGGCAGTAGTGTGCTACCGTGAGCAACATCCTTGATGTCATTTTGTAGAATCCATGAGCTTCATATTTTGATATTTTGGTCTTCGGACAGAAAACACATTTTGTAAAACACTTTTATCATTATCTATATACATGAGGCTTCTATGGGCTTACTTTGCTTTAATGTGAATTGTGGTTGGATTTACATGTGTCTCAAATGTCTGTCTAACACATAATTATCTAATGCATCTGTTAATGTATTTAGACATCTAGGAATATGTTGATATTCATTGTAATCGAAATAATGTTCCAAGAGGCGAATTCGTAGATATATCACAAAGTAGGACTTCAGATAGCATAGACATTACTTAGCTATAGTACTACTAACTGCGAATCAAGTCGTACAACGAGGTGACAGATTCCAAGTGAAATAGCGTTGGTCAAAAATTCGATGACTGCATTATATTCCGCAATATCGTTAGTTTCACGACCGAGGCAAACACCGTGTAGATTGATTAGCTCATTCGTAGGTGCATAGATCACCCAAGCAGCAGATGCTAAGTTCTGAGTACTACGACTAGCACCATCAGCGAAGCCAATGTGGGGTAGTGAATACACCGACATCTGGAAACCAAGCACAACGCAAGGTAAGTAACTGGGGGTCGAAACCAAATAACGAAAAATCACACACAAGTAGTACGCAAAATTATGATACAATAAAAATACAAGAACTCATGCAAAGATAACCTAAGCATAGTACTTCTTCAAGTAAAGCCCATTTCTGGGTTCACTCAAATGAATTCCATCATAATCTACTAACTCATAAGCTCCCTTCTCCAACACTCGTGTGACGATGTAAGGGTCGCACCACATAGCCTCAAATTTTTTGGCCCCCAGTAAATCATGATCCTTTTTGTAGAGGAGAACTAGATCACCTTCGAAAAAACATGCAGCTTGAAATGCTTGTCATATTGGGCTTTTACGCGCTTCTTTTGGGTTTCAATAACCAGGGTGGCATCACGACAGGTTTCTTCTAATTGCATTAGATACAATAGATGTTCTTCTTCGACAGAAGTGTTTGGGAGAAGTTCAATGGCTAGCTTCAAAGATGGGATATCACATTCAATCAACAGGATAGCTTCAATACCATACACCAACTGAAAAGGAGTAAATCCTGTGGCAGACTTCACGGATGTCTGATAGGCCCATAATGCTGAAAACAACATTGTGTGCCAACTTGTCTTGTGAATTCCTATTATCCGTCAGAGCATAGTGATAAGAACCTTGTTTATCACTTCAACTTGGCCATTGGCATGTGGATAGTAGGGGGTTGATTTTTCATGACGAAGACCCAACTTTTCGGTAAGCTCAGACATCATGAAATTTCGAAAATGGCTACCATGATTAGTGACGATAGCCTGCGAGATTCCAATTCACATGATGATATGATTTAATATGAACATGGTTGCAGTTTTTTCGGTATTATCGAATGTAGGCATCACCTTGGCCCATTTCATGAAATAATCCACGGCTACGATGATGTATCCATGCCCCCCAACCGAGTGAGGGTTACATGTCATGAAATCAATTTCCCATTTTGTGAAAGGTCCAATGGAAACTACAGGGTGTAAAGGAGCAGGATGACATCTTATCTTATTATTGTATGTTTGACAAGCATGACACTTATGGATGACAGTTATACAGTCTTTAAACAAAGAAGGATAGAAGTACCCTTCTCATAAGATCTTTTGGGCAATGGCATACCCAGAAATATGACTACTACATGTTCCATAGTGGCAGTCATTCAAATCTTTCTCAAGCTCATTGAAGGTGAGACAACGTCGAAAAATAGAGTCAACACCACGACGATAGAGAGTGTCACTGAGAATTATGTATTGATGGGTTTGATACCATATGTGATGACGGTTTTTACTAGAGAGGGCGGGATGGAAAGTTTGAGTCTGGAGATAAATGATAATATCTCCATACCAAGCATCATCAGAACTAATCAGAAAAAGGGATTCATCGGGTAAGGAATCCTTTGCCACATTTTATGTCTCAACGGAGGGAAGGTCACATATCAATTCGGCAAATACCAAAGATTTCTTAGACTTAGCACATTCAAACTCTAAGTTGAACTCCTGGAGAATCACTATCCATTTGGAGTACTTTCCCCCTAGCAATTGGCGTGTAAGGATATGTTGCATAGGGTTGCAATCAAAAATGGTTGTGGTCTTGTGTAATAGGATATAGTGACGAAAACATTGGACATATTGAACAACTGCCAGGGCCAGTTTTTCCACATGTAGGTATTTGGCCTCGACAGTCATGAGACTCTGACTCAAATAATAAATTACATGTTCATCATGCAAATCATCCTCTTGGACTAAAACCATGGCAATGGTAGAGTCTGAAACGACAAGGTAGAGGAAATAGTCTCGACTATAATCTGGTGGGAAAAGTAGTGGTGTTCATGTTAGGGCGAGTTTCAAAGCTTCGAAGGATTTGTTGACAATCTCATCCCATATGAATTTGTAACCCTTCTTCAACAGTTGAGTCAATCCTAGGATTAACTTAGTGTAGTTGGGAATGAATCGACACAAAATGTTTTCCTTCCCTTGCAAACTTTGGAGCTAGCATAAAGTAGAAGGAGGAGGTAGATTAACGATGGCCTTAACCTTCAAAGGATCCACCCTAATTCCATAAAATGACACAATTAAACCCAGAAGTCCATCGGAATCCACACAAAAAACACATTTGTGTGGGTTTAAATGTATACGATAATAATGACAGTGAAGGAAAATGGCTCGAAGATGGACCGGGTGATCTTCGCGGTGCATGGAATGGGTTGGTAGATCATCAAGATATGGTTGTATGATGTTCTTGATATCATGAAAATCATAAGGCATGGCACATTGAAAATTTGCACCAGCATTCCTCAAACCGAAAGGTAGTTTCCGGTAGGTGAAGGTACCCCAAGGACAAATGAAAGAAGTTATTTGTTGATCTTCCAGTGAAATGTTAATCTGATTATAGCCAGAGAAACCATCCATTAATGAGAATATTTCACTCCCGACACAATCGTCGACGATCTAGTCAATGAACAGGGTTGGAAAGTTGTCCTTGGGACAAGCTTTATTAATATCCCTATAATCGACGCATACAAAAATCATGCCTTGTTTTTATAGACTGGAACGAGATTGGATACCCAATCGGTTAAATCCATAGGATAGATAAATCCATCCTTAAGAAGTTTTTCAACTTCGAGTTTGATTGCATCAACTTTACAAGGGTGGACTGGGTGAAGTCTCTGTCGAACGGGTTTATTGTTCAGATAGGTCTTAATTTCATGTACAACGATATCGAGGTCAATACTCAGCATCTCTTTGTAGCTCCAAGCGAAAACATCATGAAATTATTTAAAAATATATTTATAATAGAGGACTTCATCATGGGAACAAGCGGATTCGATGTGAACATTTCGACAACTCTGGGTTTAATAGATATGTCAAGAGGAACAGTGGGTGAAATATTACTCAGGTTCCCTTCGTAAAGCACATTGTGTGTTGACTCAAGAACAGAGGAAATGACAACAATGGTCGACAGAGTCAAAATCCGTTGGTAACTCTCTAGGGTGTGTTGTTTCGGGAAGAGAATGGAACGATGATGTTGATCATCCCAGGGGGTGTCTTCTATAGACATAAAAGACATAATCATCTTGTTGGTAGGAAAAATCACATGAAATAGATCGAGAGATGAATCACCAAGAGAGGGGGTTTCCGATTGAATTGCTTGATAAGCCAACTCAACCGGACTTAAAGGCATTTGCTCGCCATAGCAAAGATAATCACTGGGGTCAGGTACTATCCATGGGTTGTGAGATGCAAGGGTTTCGTGAACAAAGGTGGAAATCATGTTGATCAAGGCGGCAAAAGGAGGTGGAAAATTGGGTGGTGGGATTGGGAAAGTACCCATCAAATTTGAATCTTTTAGTAGACCGACACCAACATTCTCATACCCAGGAGGTGTCTTCAAAATAAAAGGTACATTGCTAGTACGAGAATCAACGTTGAAAAAGGCCAGCTAGTCTACAATAATGACTTTTCCCTGGTGTGGAAAACGTGCTACATGGAAAAGGGTAGACACAAATGTGCACATAGAATCAATCCAGCTACAACCAAGTAAGAGGTTATAATCGAGAGGTGCATCAAAGACCTTAACTTCATCATTGACCGATTTTCCTTCCAACATAATAGTCAACGAGGGAAGTACATCGTAGGGTTTAAATCTAGAGCCATTGAAGGCCTTAAGTGTGTTGTGTGATTCAGTTAGGGGAGGAGAACCAATGGTTTTCCAACATGCAATAGGCATTACATGCGTCGAGGCACCCTCGTCAATAATGGTTCTACAGATATTATTGTTCTCGACAACAACTTGTATCTGAAACGTTCGCTGAGGGGGTAGCCATGGAATGTGATCTTCCAGGTCAAAAATTATCAAATTTGTATCCATAAGATCAATTCCACCAATAGCCTTTAACAGTTCCTTCTGTTGAGTGGGACAACTTTGAAGGACTTCGAGAGCTGACATCGCAGAGGGTGCTTGCGCAAGATCTTCTACAATACTATAGTTCTGAGCAACACACACATGAGGATTAAAGGCATAATTGTGAACAATTCCCTTTGGAGGAGGTTGGAGAACTGTATTGAGACCCGGTTGTTCAAGATGAAGAGGACCATTGGGAGGTTAAGTCAAGGGAGGCGATTGAACCAACGAAGGTGGTATATCATCAACTTTATCCTTTGAGGAAGAGTAATCTTTGGCCTGAGTAGTAAGTGTAACGTCATTCTTTTTTGAATCAATAGTACACATAAGGACATAGGAAGTGGTGGAAGGAGAGGGTTGGTCGTGAATGACCAATTGGGCTTGCAGTTGAGAAGGGAAAGGTTGGGACAAAACGACAGGTGTGGGAGGCTTCGCGGTCCCTTGAAGGAACTTAGTGACCTCAGGACGTCTTGGACAATCTTTCTTGTAGTGATCATCACCACAGATAAGGCAAAGGTATCAAGGTTTGCGCTTATCCTTATCATCAGTAGGTTGCATTTTGGCTTTCTCAGATTATGGATTATTTTTATCCTCCTTATTATTACCCTTTCCTTTTTTATATTTTTTTTCTTTGGGAGGGGTAGATTGAACGAAGTTAACGTCAGAACTTTTTCCGGTGGAAGGAGTAGGAGTCAGAGCATTTTGAACATTAGAAGCAGTAGATTTGGGATTGGTGTGAGAGGCTTGCATAGATTGAGGTTGAGCATGGAAGGTTCCAATCACACCATCAGCCACATGAGAAGAAGCAGGGGTAGTTGATGTAGTGGTGGTAGAAGGACGAGGAGCATCAGGGAGTAAGTCATAAAGAGTGCCCATTTGCGAATAAATGAGATCTTGGAACTGAGCATGACTGATCACCTGTTATTATATGACAACTCCACCCATGGCAATGTCACAAGAGATTTTATTCACAAATGATTTCATGAACCATTCTGCCAATAAATGATTGGGAAGGTTGAGTTTGATCAAACAACGTCTTCTTCTCCACTCATGGATGTGATCGGAAATATGAGTGGTTGAATTTTGCTTGAAGGAACTCAAAATGTCAGTTCTTGTTTCATAGAGGATTGGCAGTTAGTAATGTGTGAGGAAAGCCATGTCTAGGGTATTAAAGTCTGTGAAGAAGCCTCATGGTAATTTTATATACCACTTTGCAGCCGAACCTGTAAGAGTTCGTTGGACGAACACCAAAAGTGAAAATTCATGACATGGTTGTTTGGATCTTCTCTCGGTTTACCGTCAAATTTTGGAATGTCGGATGGAATCTTGGCTAGTATAATAGGTCAATGGGGAGAATTCAGGATAGGCTCATTCAATATTCTAGACAAGTCAGGTAGATCCAAAGTGGCTAAAAAGGGTAACTATCTATTCATGTGAGGGTACTGGTGACTATAGGGAGGGAGTCTCGTCGGTATACCAGTAGGACCGTAAGAAGCCTCCATGTGAGGTGAAGGTCCTAATATATTTTAACGTGAGTGTGGAGGTATTTATCCCATAGGGTTGTACTGATTAGGGATTTTCCCTTGGAAAGGGACACTAGATTGAACGTTCGAACCCCAAATAGGATTCGAAGAATCGCGATATGACTGGATCGAACTAGGGGGTATGAAAGAGATAACTTGAGGTTGTTTCCCCCTAGATGATTGTGGATTTCCCTGGATGAGAAGGTTCCAATACTAGGCTAGTGATCCTGGAATGTTCTCTTCACAGGGTGGGTTATAACATCCAAGCGGGGGTTGTCCTCCAAGTGGGGGTTGTGTTTCAATTTGGGTTTGACCCCCAAACTGAGTTTGCCTCCTAGGGTTATATTTCCCTCCAATGGGAATCTTACAACCATAAGTGAATGAAGGAGTAGATCCTCCAATTGGATTGGAGCCACTTAGGCCAAATCCTCCCAGAAAAGGAAAATAAGACCCTCTGGAGGGGACATGGGAAGGTGTCGAAATGAAACTGGAAGCAACATTATACCCAGGACGAGTAAAAAATCTGGAAGCTCTGGATGGAACTTGGGTAGGAACAGGGATAGAATTATTCAAAGCATTATACCGAGGAGGAAGCGACGAGATGGGTCTAGATGAAAGTGGTGTGCCAATGGGAGCTTGGCTAGCCACCATATTCCCAGTGGGAATAGTCGTAGTGTGTGGGACCATTGTGGAATGGGCCATATGGATAGGAATGGTTGAGTTAGGACCAACTGACTGTGTGTATGAACCAACAAACAGATAGAAAGTTTTACTAGTAAAGTTATCTAGAGGTATCACGTAGGTAGTAGATGTTTCGGGAAGTTCAGAGACGACAGGTATATCAACACCTACCTCTGAGCCGTAAAGGTCTCGCACAGCATGAGGTGGGGTTTGAAATATGTCAGTGTTCCAAAAGGGATCCTCATTTTTAGGGTCGTTAAGGGGTCTGGTTGGTATTCCATAAGTGTCAACAATAAGTTCTCTGGATGAATTCAATCAGCGAATATGTCTCTCGTATCCAGGAGGTATCCGGAAAGCATCTAGAGAATCAAAAACAATTTGGAAATTGTTTAAAGAGTCAATTATTTCCGCTTATAAAGGTATGTTGTCCTAGACCTCACTATGTTAAGGAGATCCCTCCAGTAGATTAGTAGGAAAGGGTTGAGAACCTTTCGGATATTTCAGGAGTATTCCTTGCATCCTACATGAACGACGTGGAGGGTCAATGTTGGCTGAACCAAATATTTTACAGAAAAAATCTATGGCCAACTATAGAAACAAACAACACTCACTAATAAAATATAGGAATCAAAACAAGCAAACAAAACCTTCTTATTTCGAATTCACTAGTTGGTGATGAAATCCAACGTTGTGAAGTAAAGACAAGAAGGGGCTAGGATAGAGCGGGTGGAAAAGTTTCATTGATGACCTGCTTAATGGACTTACACCCTAGTGCAAGATCCCACACATAATCATGGGTATACCCTCCAAGGAGCCCGAGTGATTTTGGCCAACGTCAATTCCAGGTACCGTGAAGACTTGCCCCTCCACATTCACCTCGTGTAAGACCCTAAGAAGATAGGAAACTAAGCCTACCAAGAACAATAGTGATGCCTAGGGAAATAGTCGACAGTCTGATCCACACACAAACGCAGGGTATCTAGCTCGAAATCAACTTGAGAGGATTCCACTCATCATTTTGGGTATACCATTCAAGTGACCCCCATAATACGTGCAATCTCTACATCGAGACCAACAAAGCAGGGTGAGTAACTCTGCCAGTCTCAATGCGACCTCAGGTTTGACCCTTATGTGAGAAGGGCTTCCCAGGACAAAATGTTGCAAATGGATTTGAACACTCCCTATCACAAGATGTTATTGTGTGTTTTGTGCTTTGGAGAGTGTGTCTCATACCCTATTCAAAAACTCTAGCCTAGCTAATGTTGGTATAAAATATCCCTAGAAAATAAAAGTTACTAATTGAGTTTTAGATTTTGCAATGTTTTTTAGAGGTTGTTTGTTTACTCAAGAGGGAGATGGGAATGAAACCAATGTTGTCTAAGACCTTGACCCAATAATATGAAAATAGAAAGAACTGATGCAATCTTCCGTTCAATGAACTCTATCTACAGTAGGGAGAAGGTATTTTTCAGGAATGATGTAAGCTACGAAATGGACTTTCTTTTTCTTGAATGAACACAATTCCAAACAACCATTAACAATGAAATTTCTCATTTTTTTCTTCTTAAAATATATATATATATATATTTGAATGCAAAAAACTTTCTTATGTATGATGACTTAAGAGAATAAGTGACTTTAAATTCCTCCTTTCTAAAACCAAACTAGGGGTATAACTAAGAAAGGACAAGTAATCAAAGACAATTTATACACTCAACAAGCAGCCAAATCAAACTTTCAATGAAGATAAAAGTAAAAATGACAAGAAAGTGTTTCACCAAATGCAAATGAAAAATGACTTTCCAATCATCAAGCAATCCAGAAAATGTAATCAATCCAAAACTTTAAATCCAATCAAAAGACTTTTAATCAATCAAGCACTCAAATGAAAAATCAGAGATTATATCCTTGTTGATAAAAATCAAAGGTAAAAATGGAAAAATTACTAAGAAAGGTGTTTGATCTTCGAAAACCAATCGACAACAAGTTTCAAACTTAGAAATCAGTCACATATTGGCATTAAAAGTTCCTCCCAGCTAGATAAAGAGAAAATGTGCATCAAAAGATGATAGGACCCATACCAAGAATTTTAGAGACGCCGTCGGAACCTACCAGTAGATTACAGTACGGAAATCAAAGGTTTCCGTGGGATAGCTGTGGGTAGGTCACATAAAGTACACACTGGGACAAATAGTTAGGGTGCGGAAATCAAAGGTTTACGTAGACTGTGTATAGGTACAGTGTGGAAGTGTCTGTAAACAAAATAAATTTGGAAAGAGGACAAAGGTTCTAAGTGAACTTTCAAATCCAAAGAGTCTGGATGGATGCCCCACAGACTTAGAGACTGAAATAAAGTGAATAAAGGTAGGCTAAAAGAAAATGGACAACAAAAAACCACAAATAAGTCGTATCCC
>JZKD02S1476557.1:0-10804 GCA_000966675.3 Picea glauca | reverse complement strand
GACACAAACATATACAAGATACTCGGGCTTCACGGAAGACATGGCTCAGTCCGTCGGTTTTCCCACGGGTTCTCACTGGGTTCATGACTAGGAAACAACACAGAGGTTGATTACAGAGGAAAAACAGGTCTAGACTTCGGATGGTCGAATGACCAACGAACTCCCACGGAGGTTTGAAGAATGACCCCAAACACGACTGAATCATCATTTTTGACTGTATGTGCCCAGGTCGACACTTGTCATCCTGGAGCAGCATGAGTTCTACTTAGCACATGTTCCCTTTACAGGAACTTCGGACAACACTCAACATGTCCACCTTAGCCTTCAAGAAATAATAATAAATTATTATCCTCTTTAGAGGTAAGCCCCCTAGCTTAGCCCCTAGGCCCACACACTTAGCCTCCTCCCTTGCCCAACCTTATGGAAGCTTAGTCCCCCATCACTCTTTCTTCGTGGTCGGTTTGCATGCAACGATGTTTATATTTTATTAATGATCTGCATAATTGCATATAAAAAATCAAGTTCTTGGCCTTTAACACTTAGTCTCTCTGGCCTAATAAACACATAATCCCACCAACTTATATACACTTGGCTTACCAACCTATAAACATGATTACAATTCATAATAAAAATGGGGCACTATCGGGGGATATTACAATCCCCTCCCCTTATTTTTTCACTATCCTTAGTGCAACTCTTTACACAACATCAACAAGATTTCCAAAATATTAAAAAAGATGCGGTATTCTACCTGCACAACATCCTCATGCTCCCATGTCACGTCCTTGGGACCGTACCAGGTCCACTGGACCTTTACAAACCCTATGGCTCGATTACGGAGCTGCTTTCTTTTCCAGTCCAATATGTGCACCAGATGCACTTGCAAGATGCCTTCTTTCTCCACCTGAATCACATTCCAATAAATTACATGATTAGCATCAGGTATATATTTATCAAGCAATGAAATATGAAACACATTATGTACAATCATGGATACAGGTAATACAAGAATATATGCAATGTATATATATGTATATACAGGTAATTCTAATAACATTATAAACTGTATACAAGATACCAAACATACAATAAATAGAGAATTGTACTTATCTTTGATTTGAGAAGACCTTCCACCCCTGAGCAAGATTATGACTCCATTGGGGCAATGGATTCCCAAGATAGCCACGGTCCACAATCCATATCCACATGGTCTAGGTCAAGGTACCAAACCTTGACAACACTCCATCCAACCAAACCTCAACAACACTCCAACCAACGGTCTCTCATTCCCCACATTCTTGTCCCACCCCAGGAGTGTACACTGATGCAGGAGCATCGCTCCAACCCAACAACACGCCAGCTAGATAACACATCGAAGTGCACATTCAATGGAGGAGAGAGGCGTTAGCCCTCATTTAAAATTTAAAATTGTAATTTAATGTCTATAAGGCTGGAAGAGACAAAAACATGCCTTTGTGTAGGATGTATATAGAGTCACCTTTAATGGTTGACAAGATGAGAAGATCTAGATCCAATTCGGACTAGGCAACCATTAAATGTAATTCATTGTAATTTAATGAGAGTAGGTAGCTTGGAGGGAAAGGCTCTAGGAACCACTCTTTTGTAAAAGATCTTTGTATCTAGATTCAATTTATTTTTTGAAGAGGATAGAAAAGATAGATTAGAGAGGAGAGAGCTGAGAATCTATTGTAGTCTGAGCTTACCCATATTGTAATTGGACATTCATTTTAATATAAAGAGCAATTTTTCTTGCATGAGATTCTTTGTGTGTTTAAGTGTATTTGGTGAATGTCTTTTATGTGTTTACATGCATATGATGTAGATGTGTATGAATAGGTTCCATCTGTAGGGATAGATAGAATTATCTACCTGTGAGTTTTCTGATTTCAATTTGGGTTCTTTGTGGCTAAATGCAAGGAGTGCATGACAGAGTGTTGAGGACTCTATGAGATAGTGAAAAGAGTGCACATCTAAGTTCTATGGAATTCAAGAAAGAACACATTAGGAGGGTGCACCAGAGAAGTCATAGACTTATGGAGAAGCCTCAAGGTTACTGAACACCTTGGAGATAGGACTACGCAGATAAGGGAACAAAGAGAAGACAAAATCGCTGAGTATTCTGTGAAGCTTTGCTAGGTGGGCATCGAGCGTGTGTAAGGAGTGCACGAAAGAACTCTGTTTCGAGCTTAGTGATAAGAGAAGTGTCAAGGGGAGGAAACTTACAGAGTTAATGAATACTCTATCATCTTAGCAAGGAGTGCTTGAGAATAAGTTTTCAAGGGGGAACTTATACCCCTTTGAGGAGTGAAAGGGACATGGATCTCTGAGATCTGAGTAGTTGAAGCTCAAGGAGGAAAACAAAGTTGTTGAACACTCTGGAGGAAGACCTGTGCAAGGAGTGAACCAGGCCAACACTTGGGAAAAGTGTTGAAAGACAGCCAACGGGAGGTTAGTCAAGCATAAGGAGCATGCAAAGAAGAAAGCTTGTTTTAATTTCCAAAGCTCAGGAGGAATAATGTCTTTTGCGCATAGAGTCACAACAGAAGGGAGCAGCAGGCCGATAAACTTCAAGGTCCAAGACATAGACAAGCTCAGGAGGAACAACACAAAGTTGTGTGCAGAGAGCAAAGAATGTTCTAGGACCGAGGTCGAGTTACATAGCCAAAGCTCAGGAGGGATAGCGGTTTCAAAATGTAGACAAGACCCAAAGTCATCAAGGTGCACAAAGGAAGCAAATGTCGAGGCCTTTGAAGCGTCAAAATCTTCCAAGTTGGGGAAGAAGGGTGCCAAAGATCAGAAGCATGAGCACAACAACCATTGGAAAACCTGTAGAGGGAAGATATAGACCATTGAACTTCATGTCTAGGCATACAGGAGAGTGCGCAAGAGAAACAAATCTGAGCCGTTGGATTTGAAAGCATGTGGACCAACAACTGTTGGATTCAGAGGAAGTGCACGAGGTTTAGTCCAATTGAGTGCATAGGAAGAGAGATGATTTCATGATACGCAAAGTCCTGACATCATCAAGACTACCCATCAGAAAGGGATGCATGGTGGTCGATCAACATTTCACTAAATCACAACTTGAATAAGTCAAAGGGAAAGTTTGTGAAAAGTCATGAAACGTGAATTCACAAAAATATCATAGTCGTTGATCGAGGAGAAATATGGACCATTTGATTGTCTAGGAGGAATTTCAGCATTTCGGGGATCAAGAGAACAGAGGTGGAAATTATTTAGGCCTTGCGATACACAAAATCTTGATATGTGAAACCCCGATGTGATCTGAGCTATTAGATCAAGGAGAAAGCATGATTGTCATATTTGGTCTCTAGGAGGATTTGAAAATTGGGAGATCATGACTCAAGAGAGTTGGGTGACTTGTATGCAGAACACCCAGGGTCCCGAAATGCAAAGCGCCTTTTGTGTAGGCATGTTGTCACAGTCTGTGGTCATGTGGAGGTGAGGTTTTTGCTTGGTGATTAGTCACGCATGTAGAGTTTCATAAAAGGACCTGTGGATCAGATAGCAGGATTCCAATAGGGAATCAAAGAGTTTCTTTATCTCGATAAATTGAAGAACGATCCTTGATCAGGAGGTCAATGGACCCTATCGAGGAAGAGGTAGGGGGTTCTACATCAAGTGGTATCAGAGCCTAATATTTTGTCTGCAGATCGTAGGCAAAGGGGAGATGGTGAATGGAGATAGTCTGATACCGTCAAGTGGTATCAGAGCCTAATATTTTGTCTGCGGATCGTAGGAAAAGGGGAGATGGTGAATGGAGATAGTTTGATACCATCAAGTGGTATCAAAGCCTAATTTTTTTTTTTCATATTGTAGGCAAAGGGGAGATGTTGAATGGGGATAGTCTGATACCATCAAGTGGTATCAGAGCAGAATTGTGTATGTATATTTCAGGCGAGGGAGATAGAGGAGATATTGCACAAAATTGGTTTCTGTAGGTAACAGGTAGAGGAAGAATATGGCTATTGGAGGCCATGAATGTGGTCCAAGAGAAGATCACCAACGAAAAGAAAGGTTGAGATAGATGAAGAGCTCAAAGAGATAAGAGAATAGATGGAGAATCTTGCATTTAAGATGCAACAGGATGCAAAGGTGCATTGGGTCTATGAATGGCCCATGAAGAAGACAATGAAGTGGCCAATCAAGAAATTGTTGGCCAGAGGACAACAAAGGCTGTTGAGAATGTGGCTGAGGTATGTTAAAATCCTCAGAGGTGAAGAGGAGATGGTTCATATCTGTGAGCCAGAAACTGGGAAGAATCTCAGTGACGATGAGCAGAAGAGATGAGAGAAGGGTCTTAGAAACTGACAGGTTAGTAGTGAGGAACTTTCAGGTTTCCTAGAGGGAAATGAGATGGAATCATTGGAGTATCTCAGAGACTACCAGGAGGGTAGGGCATAAATCCTAGATTTCCAAGTGGACAAGGGAGAGGAGATGAGATTGTCTGATAGTCTCATGAACCCAGAGGTGAGTTCAGATCAGCAAGGAGTTCTGACAGAGAGGGAATATCAAAGGAGTGTTATGATCATTGGGGGAATTCAGATATTCCATCCAAGCAGACCAGTTGAGGCCGAAGCATGTGTTGTAGATGCAACAACATAAGGACAACTAGCAGTGACTGTCATAGAGGAAGAATAAATGGAGCAGATGATGATATCTTCCCCAATAGAAGAAGAGCATGCAGTTAATATTCTCACTCCATGGGAGAAGGAGTTAGAGATGATGAAGGATTGGTTGAACAATACAGAGCCAATAGACGACTTCCACGAGATAGTCATGCAGATTGCAAGAGAATATAATTCGAAAAAATTTCTCAGAAATTTCAGCCAGGAAGCTGAACAGATGATGACTACTGCACTGAATCCTGCAGAAGAAAATGAAGCAAAATTCCAATATGGGGAGAAGTTGGAGGAAGTTGGAGATGCACTAGCAGGAGAACTAGTAGAAGAAAAGTTGTTAAAAAGAGAAGATGAGAAATAGCTCAGGGATGAGACTACAGAGTTGAACTTTGCAGTAGAGTGGCAAGCTAAGGCCACAAGAGATGGACAAAATTGCAAGGGGGATCAAGTTGATCTACCCATTTGCAGGGAAGAAGTGCAATTGAGGAGAATACATAAAGAGAACCAACCATTGGAGAATCTGGAAGAAGTGGTTGAAGAGATAAGAAGGCTGATGTTGAGGTCAGTGCAAGAAGAAATCAACAAAAGGAAGCTGAGTAGAAGGAAGTCTACAAGAGCAGCAGGGAAGAAGCAACAACAACAACAAAGCAGTGGAGCAAATGGATAGCTCCAAAGAATAGTTTGGGATCTAGGTGGATTTCAAAAGAGATGGGAAGATCATGAGTAGGGGCCCATGAATTTTTCGCAGCAGTGGAGTATGATACAGGAGCATCACTCCAACCCAGCAACGAGCCAGCTAGACAACACATCAAAGTGTGCATTCAATGGAGGAGAGAGGCATCATCCCTCATTTAAAATTTCAAATTGTAATTTAATGTTTGTAAAGATGGAAGAGCCAAATCCATACCTTTGTGTAGGCTATAGATAAAGTCTCCTTTAATGGTTGATAGGCTGAGGAGATCTAGATCTGATTCAGACTAGACAACCATTAAATGTAATTCATTGTAATTTAATGAAAGTAGGTAGATTGAAGGGAAATGCTCGAGGAGCCCCTCTTTTGTAAAATATATTTGTATCTAGATTCAATTTAGTTTTTGAAGAGGATAAAAGAGATAGATTAGAGAGGAGAGAGTTGTGACTCTATTACAGTATGAGGTTATCCATATTGTAATTGGACATTCATATTAATACAAAGAGTAGTTTTTCCTGCATGATATTCTTTGTGTGTTTATGTGTATTTGGTGAATGTCTTTTATGTGTTTACATGCATATGATGTAGATGTGTATGAATAGGTTCCATCTGCAAAGATAGATAGAATTCTCTATCTGTGAGTTTTTTGATTTTAGTCTGGGTTATTTGTGGCTAAATGCAAGGAGTGCATGACAGAGTGTTGAGGACTCTGTGAGCCAGTGAAAAGAGTGCACATTTGAGTTATGTGGAATTCGGGAAAGAACACACCAGGAGGGTGCACTAGAGAAGTCATAGACTCAGGGAGAAGCCTCAAGGTTACTGAACACCTTGGTGGTAGGACTGTGAAGAGAAGGGAATATAGAAAAGACAGAATCACTGAGTATTCTGTGAAGCTCTGCTAGGTGGGCATCGAGCATGTGCAAGGAGTGCACAAAATAACTCTATTTCAAGTTTAGATATAAGAGAAGTGTCAAGGGGAGAAAACGTACAGAGTTATTGAATACTTTGTCAGCCCAGGAAGGAGTGTTTGAGCATAAGTTTCCAAGGGGTTACTTATACCCCTTCGATGAGCGAAAGGGACAAGGATCTTTGAGGTCTGAGTAGTTGAAGCTCAAGGAGGAAAATAGAGTTGTTGAACACTCTAAAGGAAGACCTATGGAAGGAGTGCACTAGGAAAACACTCGGGGGAAGTGTTGAAAGACAACTATTAGGAGGCTAGTCAAGCATAAGGAGTGTGCAGAGAAGGGATCTTGTTTTAAGTTCCAAAGCTCAGGAGGAATAGTGCCTTTTGTGTACAGAGTCTCAACAGAAGGGAGAAGCAGGCCGAGACACTTCGAGGTCCAAGCCATAGACAAGTTCAGAAGGAACAACATGAAGCTACGTGCAGAGCGCAAGGATTGTGCTAGGGTTGAGGCTGAGTTGCGTGGCCAAAGCTCAGGAGGGATAGCGGTTTCAGAATGTAGCCAAGACCCAAAGTTGTCAGGGTGCGTAGAGGAAGAAAAGGTCGAGGCCTTTGAAGTGTCAAAATTTTCCAAATCGGGGAAGAAGGGTGCCAAAGCTCAGAAGCAGGAGCACAATAGCCACTGGATAAGTTGTAGAGGGAATATTTGGACCATTGAACTTCACATCCAGGCATACAGGAGAGTGCACAAGAGAAACAGATCTAAGCCGTTGGATCTAAAAGCACGTGGACCAACAGACACTGGATCCGGAAGAAGTGCATGAGGTTTAGTCCATTTGAGTGCACACGAGGAGAGATGATTTTGTGATACATGAATTCCCGACATCATTGGGACCGCCCATCAAAAAGGGATGCGTGGCGGTCGATCAACATTTCACTGACTTGCAACTTGAAGAAGTCAAAGGGAAAGTTTGTGAAAACTCGTGAAACACGAATTCACGAAAAGATCACAGTCATTGATCAAGGAGAAATCTGGATCATTTGATTGTCTAGGAGGAATTTCATCATTTCAGGGATCGAGAGAATGGAGGTGGAAAGTCTTTAGGCCTCGCGATATGAAAAATCTTGATATGGGAAACCCTGACATGATCTGAGCCATTAGATCAAGGAGAAAGCAGGACCGTCAAATTTGGTCTCCAGGAGGATTCAAAAATTGGGAGATCAAGACTCAAGAGAGTTGGGTGACTTGTATGCAGAACACCCGGGGTACCGAAATGCGAAGTGCCTTTTGTGTAGGCATTTGGTCACAGTTCATGGTTGTGTGGAGGTGAGGCTTGAGATTGGTTCTTAGTCACAATTGCAGAGTTTCATAAAAGGACTTGTGGATCAGATATTAGGATTCCAACAGGGAATTGAAGAGTTGCTTCAACTAGATAGATTGAAGAACGATCCTTGACCAGGAAGTCAACGGGCCTTGTCGAGGTAGAGGTAGGAGGGTCTGCATCATACACCTTCACTTTCACAGAGTCCATCGACAGCTACACCTCCCTTTCCTTGGATGTCAACAACATGCCAGCTCAAGAAGTCTCAAAGCACTGTGGCTCCCAGAGTTCCAATTGCCTCAGATATTTCCAATCAACATCTTATCAAGCTACTCTTTGTAATCAAAATTCTAACTTTAATCAACATCATCTCATCTGCTTCACCCACATACATTTATCATGAGAAAACATAAAATAATTCATTTAGGAACTCCAATTAGTTCAAAAGGGGATTCAACTTTTTCCCAAAAACATGAAATTCTATTTCATAATTCATCTTGGCTGTTTCCATATTATGAATGCAACCATCCTTGTGATTTTCCACAGGCACCAAACTGCATACCATTTTCCTGCTAGACTTCATCTTGCATACTGCCAACAATTTGTCAGTATTTCCCATACATCATAATTCAACATGTACAACACCTTATGCAATGATATTAGAATTGCCTGCACCTAGCAATTCAATCANTTTGTATCTAGATTCAATTTAGTTTTTGAAGAGGATAAAAGAGATAGATTAGAGAGGAGAGAGTTGTGACTCTATTACAGTATGAGGTTATCCATATTGTAATTGGACATTCATATTAATACAAAGAGTAGTTTTTCCTGCATGATATTCTTTGTGTGTTTATGTGTATTTGGTGAATGTCTTTTATGTGTTTACATGCATATGATGTAGATGTGTATGAATAGGTTCCATCTGCAAAGATAGATAGAATTCTCTATCTGTGAGTTTTTTGATTTTAGTCTGGGTTATTTGTGGCTAAATGCAAGGAGTGCATGACAGAGTGTTGAGGACTCTGTGAGCCAGTGAAAAGAGTGCACATTTGAGTTATGTGGAATTCGGGAAAGAACACACCAGGAGGGTGCACTAGAGAAGTCATAGACTCAGGGAGAAGCCTCAAGGTTACTGAACACCTTGGTGGTAGGACTGTGAAGAGAAGGGAATATAGAAAAGACAGAATCACTGAGTATTCTGTGAAGCTCTGCTAGGTGGGCATCGAGCATGTGCAAGGAGTGCACAAAATAACTCTATTTCAAGTTTAGATATAAGAGAAGTGTCAAGGGGAGAAAACGTACAGAGTTATTGAATACTTTGTCAGCCCAGGAAGGAGTGTTTGAGCATAAGTTTCCAAGGGGTTACTTATACCCCTTCGATGAGCGAAAGGGACAAGGATCTTTGAGGTCTGAGTAGTTGAAGCTCAAGGAGGAAAATAGAGTTGTTGAACACTCTAGAGGAAGACCTATGGAAGGAGTGCACTAGGAAAACACTTGGGGGAAGTGTTGAAAGACAACTATTAGGAGGCTAGTCAAGCATAAGGAGTGTGCAGAGAAGGGATCTTGTTTTAAGTTCCAAAGCTCAGGAGGAATAGTGCCTTTTGTGCACAGAGTCTCAACAGAAGGGAGAAGCAGGCCGAGACACTTCGAGGTCCAAGCCATAGACAAGTTCAGAAGGAACAACATGAAGCTACATGTAGAGCGCAAGGATTGTGCTAGGGTTGAGGCTGAGTTGCATGGCCAAAGCTCAGGAGGTATAGCAGTTTCAAAATGTAGCCAAGACGCAAAGTTGTCAGGGTGCGTAGAGGAAGAAAAGGTCGAGGCCTTTGAAGTGTCAAAATTTTCCAAATCGGAGAAGAAGGGTGCCAAAGCTCAGAAGCAAGAGCACAATAGCCACTGGATAAGCTGTAGAGGGAATATTTGGACCATTGAACTTCACATCCAGGCATACAGGAGAGTGCACAAGAGAAACAGATCTAAGTCGTTGGATCTAAAAGCACGTGGACCAATAGACACTGGATCCGGAAGAAGTGCATGAGGTTTAGTCCATTTGAGTGCACACGAGGAGAGATGCTTTCGCGATACATGAATTCCCGACATCATTGGGACCGCCCATCAAAAAGGGATGCGTGGCGGCCAATCAACATTTCACTGACTTGCAACTTGAAGAAGTCAAAGGGAAAGTTTTTGAAAACTCGTGAAACACGAATTCACGAAAAGATCACAGTCATTGATCAAGGAGAAATCTGGATCGTTTGATTGTCTAGGAGGAATTTCATCATTTCAGGGATCGAGAGAATGGAGGTGGAAATTCTTTCGGCCTCGCGATATGCAAAATCCTGATATGGGAAACCCTGACATGATCTGAGCCATTAGATCAAGGAGAAAGCAGGACCATCAAATTTGGTCTCCAAGAGGATTCAAAAATTGGGGGATCAAGACTCAAGAGAGTTGGGTGACTTGTATGCAGAACACCCGGGGTACCGAAATGTGAAGTGCCTTTTGTGTAGGCATTTGGTCACAGTTCATGGTTGTGTGGAGGTGAGGCTTGAGATTGGTTCTTAGTCACAATTGCAGAGTTTCATAAAAGGACTTGTGGATCAGATATTAGGATTCCAACAGGGAATTGAAGAGTTGCTTCAACTAGATAGATTGAAGAACGATCCTTGACCAGGAAGTCAACGGGCCTTGTCGAGGTAGAGGTAGGAGGGTCTGCATCATACACCTTCACTTTCACAGAGTCCATCGACAGCTACACCTCCCTTTCCTTGGATGTCAACAACATGCCAGCTCAAGAAGTCTCAAAGCACTGTGGCTCCCAGAGTTCCAATTGCCTCAGATATTTCCAATCAACATCTTATCAAGCTACTCTTTGTAATCAAAATTCTAACTTTAATCAACATCATCTCATCTGCTTCACCCACATACATTTATCATGAGAAAACATAAAATAATTCATTTAGGAACTCCAATTAGTTCAAAAGGGGATTCAACTTTTTCCCAAAAACATGAAATTCTATTTCATAATTCATCTTGGCTGTTTCCATATTATGAATGCAACCATCCTTGTGATTTTCCACAGGCACCAAACTGCATACCATTTTCCTGCTAGACTTCATCTTGCATACTGCCAACAATTTGTCAGTATTTCCCATACATCATAATTCAACATGTACAACACCTTATGCAATGATATTAGAATTGCCTGCACCTAGCAATTCAATCA
>JZKD02S1476546.1:0-10804 GCA_000966675.3 Picea glauca | reverse complement strand
TGTTGGGGTATCCAACAAAAATACAATCAGTGCTATGTGGATCAAGTGCCTTCCTCTTTTCAGAGGGAACCTGGGCCCATGCATGTGAACCGAAAATACAAAAGTGGGTCACTTCCGGTTTGAGGCCGACCCAAGCCTTGTAGGGGTCTGATCCTTGACAGATCTATGGGGAGATATGTTTTTGATGTAGGTTGCACAATTAAGTGCTTCAGGCCATAATCTCTTTGGTAGTGACTTTGCATGTAGCATGCAAGATGTCATCTATTTTAGAGATATGTTTTTCTGATCAACAACTCCATTTTTATTTGGAATATAGGGAACTGTGTGATGCAACTGAATCCCTGCCTCAAGAAAAAGACTATGGATCTCATGATTTACATACTATCCCTCGTTATCAATTCAAATGACTTTTATTTTCTTTCCTGGCTATTTCTCAACCAAGGCTTTGAAATATTTGAGGTGTTGAAAGACCTCAGATTTGTGCCTAAGAAATTAAATCCATGTGAAACATGAGAAATCATCAAAAAAAATGAAAACAAACCTCACTTTGTTGATTGATGGATGAAAAAAAGGACCCATGAGGTCACTATGGATCATATCTAAAGGAGCGGAAGCTCTCTGATTATTTCTTTTGTCAAATTTATCTTGAGGGTGCTTTCCAAGAACACATCCCTCATAGATTCCTTTGGAGAAATGGATGTTTGGTAGACCATCAACCAATATTTGCTTGATAATCTATTGCATATGTCTGAAATTCAAATGCCCGAACCTTTTGTGCCATATCCTACAACTTTTATCAGCATGGGTAAGCAGTAAAGAAGAATCTGGTTCAAGAAATTTAGAAAATGTATACAATATAGATTGATGATTTACCTCTCCGGTAGAAACCCTCGAATTGGTTTTCATGTAATATATGTCCACTACATTTTTTGTGAATATGAATTTATTTATGGTGCCGGAATTCATCATCTGATACACACAGAGAAGATTGATGAAACGTTTTGGAATGTGCAACACATTCTCGAAGCTTTTGTTGGTGAGTTCAATCCTTCCTTTGTCAGTGACCTCGAATGGAGAGTTTCCCCCCATCAAAATAGGAGGACCTTTGCATGCATCCAATGAAGAGTAGAGTTATTTTCTAGAAGCCATGTGATGTGATGCTCCTGAATCTACGATCCAAGAACAAGGAGAGGATTTTATGGCAATCAAGGCATGTCTAATTTCCTTTCTTTGGATTCTGATCTTTTGGCTTCTTCTTCTTGGAACCCTCGAGGATTTGATCTCCAAGGTTGGTTTTCTAAATTATTTGAGTCATTAGATCTATTTGTTTTTGCATGAATGCATATTCTAGATGGAATACTTTATGGCAATATGTGCATTTCTCCCCTTTTCTTCCCTTTCCACCTTTGGATCTGGAGGCATCGGTGAAGGGTTTTGAGTACCCTTCCTTCTTTGGATTTGCATGAGCTTTTATTTTGTCTTTATCTTTAGATTTCTGATATTTATGGATGCCATATTGCATAGTAACTGCATGCGCATTTGGGCCTTTGATTTTTCCGATGTTGATGAGCTTGGTTTTCTCTTGTGTCAGGGATTCGATAAATTCCTCAAGAGAAAGCATCTTCCAGGTGGCTCCAGAGGCCAATTTGATGGAATGGAATGTGAATACAAGAAAATATAATTCAGGATGAATTTTGGAGAGAATGGTGAGAACCATTTGTTTCTCCTCCTTAGATTTATCAACCCTACAAGCTTTGATTTGCGACAATAAATCCTTGAATTTTGTAAATAAATATATAACATTGTCGAATATTTTTGGATCTAATGTGAGCAATTCCACCTCGAGCATGTGTCCCCTTATATCATCCTATTTTCCAAGGAGACCTTTTGTTAGCACTCTGTAAAAAATTTCCAAATGAATAAAAAAACCACATAGGTAACTATTTCAACCTACTTTAGAGTTGGGCACTATCCTTCTCAACTGAGAGAGGCCTCTCTCACGTCACTGGGTATTTCTTTGATAATCAGTGGCTAGATTTTGCTTGTTTGGGGGTTTTATCCAGTTACTAGTGAAGGAAAGGAGGTGATATTTGGGGATATGGAGTAAAAAATGAATAAAGTAATGGAAAGACATTAGAACTATCTAGAGGAGAAAGGCTAAATGAGGCAATGAGTCTGAGTTTTTAAAACTGAAATATGCATGGTGAAAGAGAAAAAGGAAAACAAATAACTGCATCAGAGCATATTGAAATGAATTATAAATTAGTTAAGAAGAGGATTACATAATTTAAATTTCTAAGTCGAGATCATCATAAGATGAATTTTGGACTCTTAACTCTCCAATTTAAAAGAGGAAAATGTAAATGGGATTTCAAAGACACAAGAAATACACACTATGAGAGAAAACATAACTCATATCACAACCATTAGAATTTTTTCATAAACAGTTCAAAATGATTTTGCATTGTATATTCACTTTAGCTCCATGGATTTACAAAGTCTTCCTGCTACAAGGGTAGGCCCCTCTTCGGTTGGTCCAACCATTTATTTATCTTTATAATAGTATATATAGGTAGATTACATATGTGATTCAGAACGAATCATCTTCCCCAAAGTTCCAAAAATAGTTGTCGGTTACAAAAGAGTAACGTACATCAATCGAACTCCTATTTTCTAGGGGACATTATAAACAAAACTAACATATTTGAAGTTTTTTTTCCTTGAAGGCCATTTGTCAATATTATTACAAAATTATCTGACGCACACTAAATTTAGCCTGCAATCTATTTCATCTTGGAAAATTCTTCTTTTAACGTATGAAACCATGTAGGTTGGTTTTCCCCAACGCTTCCAGCCACCTCAGTTTTTACCTCTATCCTCTGATGCTTGCTCTATTTCCTCTTGATAGCTCGTGTATGGTGTTTGCCTGCGTATCCTTTGATGATTAAATCCTTCATGATGGGATTTAATCTAACCTCTTCATCTGCTCCTTGTTCTCCCAAAGGCTTTGTATAAAATTTTGTTGCTAAGATTCGAGGAACCAATTTCTCTCTCTTCTTGAATGATGAATTTGTCATATTAGTTGAAAATCCTAGTTCATTGGAGGCCACCTGGTATGTCGTATCTATTTTCCCTATTTTTGTAGAAGACATGAACTTATCTTCCTTAGCTAAATGATTTGACCTGTGGTTACCACGTTCTGAAATAGAACATTAATTTCCCAAAATAGAGTAATGTAACCCATGTTTTGAATGATAATCGTAATTGAGTGCCAATCATGAACTACTGACAAGAGTACTTGCAGGTACATCAATTTATCATGTTTGGCCAATCTATTTTGAATGATGAGCCTTCGAGTTGGTTATATGGTGGCACTCACTTGACATTGCATCGATGAAAAGTACTCAAACAAGTGGCGTGATATGATTTGACCTGTCGTCACTTTCCCCTCTCCACATGCAACCTTTATATTTGACATATTTAATGATATTAGAAAACGTGACATCGGGGCGTGGTTGAGTAGTTTCGCGCTCACCCTCTTTTCTCCCCGATACACTTCTAGAGGTGCCATGTGTCTATGGGTTGAAACTACAGTATTTTCCCTGACCCACTCTCTATTGCTTAACCTCCATGTTATATACTCTCTCGAGATGCCTCATGACTGTTGATATTGGTTGCTCAATATCTATGGCCCATCGGGTCCCATCACTCCTACATCTCCATCGATTTTAACCTTATCCGCCAGATATGACCCCACCCACTAATCTAACACTCCTTTCTACTAACTTAGTGTTCTGTAAAATCTCAAGACTTGGATGCCAAGAAATTATTATAGTGATAACATAGGCTCCAACTGGGGATGTTACCCTCCCTGTGAGGTAGCAAAGAACTTGTATACTAGGTGTTGGATCCATTGAGATTCTCCCAAAACACATATGTGTGTCGTGCTCCAACCTGTCACCAGTGTCTGCTGAAAACCAAACCCTCCACACTACTATCCACTGGCTACTGAATATACCGCTAGAAATATGACTGTATACACTACTGGAAATCCAAAAAATGCTTTACCAACAAGTTTGTTTTCACTTAACTACCCTAAAATTGTTGAAATGAATACTCAATCAAGTGATTCTAAAGTGCCAATGTAGCCAATCAAGCAATTGGCTTCCCGATGTTTCTCCGCTCATATCTTTCATAAGTAGGCAGACAAATGTAAAACATGGTAGCTGAAAGAAAAAGTTGAATCTGAAACCTGAGCTTATGAATGAAATAAACTCCTCCTTCACTGAAGACTGTAATAGGATGGCCATGGGATCTTGAAAATCATGAAAAATCATTTCTTCTTGATGATAAAAAATAGAAAGACAAGCCTCTTTCATAAGTGTTTGTGGCTCTTGCTCTATTTCTTCAGTTCTGGGAACACTTTCAACTGAAAATCCAACAATAGGCTTGTCTAATATTCCATGCATATCAACAAGAACATTCATACATCCTTGAACATCTTTAAATATGGCATCCATACTATGTGCATCAGGGTTATCCTCTTGTTCATCAAATGGTTCTGATTTGGTTTTATTAATCTTCTGGAAATTTGCTTGAGTATTTTCATTTTGAATTTCAAATGAATGAATGGGAATAAGTTTCTACTCATAATGTTCTTGAAAATGTGAAAATCGAACATCGTGTACTATTTCACAGTCCAAAGTTCCCATGGATGTGTTTTCAAAACCATGATTTTTAAATGAATCAAACAAAACCACTACCTCTTCATCATCTTTTTGTATTTCTGATTGAAAAATGGCATACGTTGTTTTGTTGCTCTCTTGAAACTCTATGTAATTTGTTTGTTCACTTCTTGAAATTTCCATAGATGCAGTTTCACAATCCTCATCCATGTCTAGGCCATTTAGAAATTGGACCACCACATCATTCTCAGGGGAAGAAAGGAAACCTTGAAAGACTTTGCCTTGCTGGAAATATTGTTGCATACTTATATTAGTTTCATAGGGAGGAAAATAACCTTTAACACCAATTTCTTTATCAACCTTATCTTCCTTTTCAGGCTGATAGCTGCGCATAGGCTACAAATCTGAATTGAAGTAACCTTCCATGTAATCAGTTGCATGATCATTAAATGTATGAGAAGGTTGTTGGTATTCTTCACAAATAACAATTTTCTCATGTAAAAAAGTATCGCTGTGAATGCAATCAGGATTTCCTTGTTCCTCTGTTATCTCATGATTTTCTTTCAACAATTCAAAAGAAGAAAAACATAGAGGGAGATAGATTTCATTTTCAAGTCCATTGCTTTCTGAATATTCTACATCATGTCTGGAGGATTTCTGATTTGAAACATTATAAACATTTTGTTTCATCAATTTGAAAGAAGAAAAACATATTGGCGAGGTTCTTTCACCTTATTCAAAACCTTCTTCATTTTCTTCACTTTTTTCATATGCACAATTTTCAAATTCTTTGGATGGATAAACACACTCATTTTCAGATTCATCTTCGACCAATGGATACAATTTTGAACTAACAATACCTGCTACATAACAAGTAATAGAGTCATCAACCATATGAGAAGATTGCTACAATATCTTGGCAATTTGTTCCGGTGAATCAATGAGATTTGTCCTCAACACACATTCATCTTCTTCAATGATAATCTTAGAATTTTCTTTCAATAATTTAAATGAAGAAAATCATAAAGGTAAAGAATTCCCTTGAGTTGATTTAGTACTTTCTTCTTTGTAACTATGATATGTAAGTTGGTTGTTATCATGACACTGCTGAAAAGGGAGATTTTCTGATAGGGAACATACAGATAGTTTTTCTAGGAAGTCAACATCACAATCATCATCATATTCATCATATATGGGAAAATCAACAACATCTACAATGGCATCTAACAAGAAAAAACTTGTAACATCGACCTGCTCTTCAACAAACTGATTTGCAAACTCATATTTTTGACCATCTACAAATGAATACATAAAACAATTAGCCTTCTTCTTATCATAGTATGGATCAACACCCCCTCAATCAACCAGTGGAATATAATTTTCTTCCAAATCATTGGCATTAAAAACTTCGGGAGGGAATATTATATTATCAACTCTAGGCTCGAGATTCCAATCGATCATTTTCTATTCATATTCAATTTGATATTCTTGAGTGTCTGACCCCTCATTTTGAATTTGTTCTTATGATTGGATATTGTGTTGAATCTCCTGAGCATCATTAAAAATTTGTTGTAAGGACTTAGGTCTTCTTTCCATCGGAAGGAAAGACAAATATGGATGAAGGGTTGTTGTATAATGGAGCATGGCAGCAACTTCAGTGGGTTGAATTTATTTGGGCAAATTGTAATAGATGTTGGAAAACCTTCTACTGAATATAGAAATAACTTCATCGCTCTGCATTTTTAAGGCTTAGAACTCTATAAGCTATAGATCCAAAGATTTATTCCTGCCCCAAAACTTAAAAAAAACATTCTTCAATTCCTCCCATGAGATAATTGTCTCTTTCTGCAAATGTTTAAACCAGCCTTTGGTGTCCCCTTTCAAGGATTAAGAGAAGGCCCTCATACAAACATCCGCTTTCTTAATCGCAAACAAATTTCTAAAATTCTCAAACCCTTGGATGTGTTTTTCAGCTAATATGGCATTAGGTTCCCCATCAAACATGGGTAGGTACTCATAATACTTTGGAGGAAAATTAGGTAGGATGTGAGGTAATGTTAAGGGACTATATTTGTGCTAAGTTTTTGAGGGTGTTGGATCGAGTACAGGAGGTGAAATATCAGCCTTGGTTTCATCAAGCTCATCAACTTGGTCATGATTATTACATGGCTCAGGTGAGATATTTTGATCGAAGTTAGTAATAAACTGAGGAGATATTTGTATACTATTAAGAGGAGGATATGCAATTTTAGTATTATCATGATCATTATTTGCATGCAGTAGGTGAATAAAAATTTGTCTAGCTTGTTCCGGAAAGGATTAGAGGCCAATTATAACAAACAATAAAATGCCTTGGAAAAAATCCAATTTCAAGTACTTGTTTTCTTCCATAATGTATTTTCATACCTCTGTCAAGGAATCTCACCTTCCAATGGAGTCTCTACATTACATTTGAAGCTTGAATGGCATTGTCAATAATGTTTTGAAAGATGGATTCAGCATTGAGAGTGGAGTCACCATTGAAAATTTAAATTTATGGATTCTTCCACAAGTGGAATCACCTTCAAACTAATTTTTGATGTGTGGAGTCACTAGAGCGGGGATATAGCCAATATGTGCCTAAGTGTCTTCTTCTCTCAGACCTTAGAACTCAACCATGTCATTCTTTCCCAGGGAAAGTTTTGCAATTTCATCCGAGGCAATGGCGCCAGAATGTTAGCACTCTGTAAATTTTTTCCGGCTGAATAGAAAAACTATAGAGGTAATTGTTTCAACCTACTTTAGATATGGGCACTAGCTTTCTCAACTTAGAGAGGGATCTCTCGCATCACTAGGTATTTATTTGATAATCAATGGCTATATTTGGTTTGTTTGGGGGTTTTGTACAATTCTTGGCGAAGGAAAGGGGGTGATATTTGGGGCTATGGAGTCGAAAATGAATAAACCAATGGCGAGCCATTAGAACAATCTAGAGGAGAAAGGATAAATGACGCAATGAGTCTGATTTTTTTAAATTGAAATATGCACAGTGAAAGAGG
Organism: Picea glauca; assembly: GCA_000966675.3. Taxonomy (NCBI): domain Eukaryota; kingdom Viridiplantae; phylum Streptophyta; class Pinopsida; order Pinales; family Pinaceae; genus Picea; species Picea glauca. The sequence continues at coordinate 3,081 of JZKD02S1476546.1, read as the reverse complement.
AAAAGGAAAACAAATAACTGCATCGGAGCATATTGAAATGAATTCTGAATTAGTTAAGAAGAGGATTACATAATTTAAATTGCTAAGTCAAGAGTGTCATAAGACAAATTCCAGACTCTTAACTCTCCAATTTAAAAGAGGAAAATGTAAATGGGATTTGAAAGACACAAGAAATAGACACTATGAGAGAAAACATAACTCATATCACAACCATTAGAATATTTTCATAAACAGTTCAAAATGCTTCTGCATTGTATATTCACTTTAGCTCCATGGATTTACAAAGTCTTCCTACTACGAAGGAAAGCCCCTCTTCGGTCCGTCCAACCATTTATTTATCTTTGTAATAGTATATATAGGTAGATTAGATCTGGGATTCAGAATGAATCATCATCCCCAATTTTCCAAAAATAGTTGTCGGTTACAAAAGAGTAATGTACAGCAACCAAACTCCTATTTTTTAGGGGACGTTATAAACAAAACTGACATATTTGAGGTTTTTTTTCCTTGAAGGCCATTTGTCAATATTATTAAAAAATTCTCTGACACACACTAAATTTATCTTGCATTCTATTTCATCTTGGCAATTTCTTGTTTTAATGTATCAAGCCATGCAGGTTGGTTTTCCCCAATGCTTTCGACCACCTCAGGTTTTACCTCTATCTTCTGATGCTTGCTCCATTTCCTCTTGACAGCTTGTGTATGGTGTTTTTCTGTGTATTTGTTGATGATTAAATCCTTCATGATGGGATTTAATATAACCTCTTCATCCGCTCTTAGCTCTCCCAAAGGCTTTGTATAAAATTCCGTTGCTAAGATTCGAGCAACCAATTTCTCTCTCTTATTCAATGATGAATTTGTCATATTAGTTGAAAATCCTAGTTCACTAGAGGCCAGTTGGTCTGTCATATCCATTTTCCCTATTTTTGAAGAAGACATGAATGTATCTTCCTTAGCTGAATGATTCAAGTTGTGGTTAACATGTTCTGAAAAAGAACGTTAATTTCCCAAAACATAGTAATCTAACCCATGTTTTGAATGATAATCGTCATTGAGTGCCAATCATGAACTACTAACAAGAGTACTTGTAGGTACATCATGTTATCACGTTTGGCCAATCTATTTTGAATGATGAGCCTTCGAGTTGGTTATCTGGCAGCGCTCACCTAGCATTGCACGAACGAAAAGTACTTGAATAAGTGGCATGCGATGATTTGACCAGCCGTCACTTTCCCCTCTCCACATGTGACCTTTATATTTGAAATATTTAATGATATTAGAAAACATGACATTGGGGCGTAGTTGAGCAGTTTTGTGCTCACTAGCTTTCCTCCCCGATATGCTTCTGGAGGTTCCATGTGTCTATGGGTTGAAATCGTGGTATTTTTCTCGACCCACTCTCTAGTTCTTAACCTCCGCATTATTTCCTCACCTAATATGCCTCCTGACTATCGATCTGGGTTGCTCAAGATCTATGGCCCACCGGGTCCCATCACTCCTACTTCTCCATTGATTTTAGCCCTATCCGCCAGATATGACCCCACTCACTAATCTAACACTCCTCTATACTAATTTAGCGTTCTGCCAAATCTCAAGACTTGGATTCCAAGAAATTATTATAGTGATAACATCTTCCAAGGTGTTCTAGGATTCATTGCATCTTTTACAGGAATATATGTGAAAAAGGAGATCGGAGGAGATGAGACTGTAAATTGGTCTGAATGCTTTATCCATTTGATTTAGATACTTGTATTTTTCTATGGATGATGTCGGTTATGTTTATGTATTTAAGGTTAACCTGTACAATCCTTTGGTTCAGAGATGTATGATTATTATCTCCTTCCATGAAAATTAATTGTAAGGTGCAAGAATGAATTCTTTTGGGAATTCCATCTTTTTGTTGTTTTCAATCTTTTGTACCTACAAAAAATAATTTGGTGTAGATTTTCTTAGTAGTCTGTCACCTCTAATACCATGTAAATGTGTTGAAACTACATAGAATATATCTAGCTATAAAATACCACAGACATTGGCAGAAATAAATTGAGAGAGAAGAAGCAAGAGAGAAAGAATGGAAGAATTCTCATTAACCATGATGAATAATGAATAATTTACACATGATATACTATGTATTACTCAACCAATACACACTGGAGGAGAAGCCAATGTGCCATAGTGGTGGTATAGAGTGATATGGACACACACCAGCAGTTATGGGATTAAAGTGCCACCTATTGTAGTCTCTTAGGCAGTTACGGGAGTAAACTGCCACCTAGCTTAGTTAACTATTCTACCAGTCTTCAATTAACTGATCAAAACAAAGTGAAGCTAGGAGGATATCAAGGAATCATGGGTAATGTTCTAGTCCGGTGATTATACCAAGGCTAATGTGCACTAGATGGTGATGATCCCAATGTTTCATGTTGACAAAACCAATGCGACATCTAGACTCCACTCAACTAGTCAAACTAAAGTGAAAATTGAAGAGAATATTCTCTGTAGAGGAATATTCTTCCTAAAATATAGGAGACTGGATAATTACTAATAATGACTAATAAACAAGGAAAAACCTTAGGAAAAAAAATCCTAGGTGTGTGCGAAATAACTCCAACACTTGCATACCTCTTGGTTTTTTTTCTCCTTTTCTCCTCTAGGTCCATCCCATTCCTCACCTCATCCCAATAATTTTTGGATCCTCTTCAAAAGATCCATTTTCACACTGAATTTCCCCTGTATTTTCAAAATACTCCCCCCCACACCACACTAGGGGATTTTACATGGCCATTCGACCAGGCTTCATGAACATCATCCATTTCTATACAAATAACATTTTTATCCAAAGTGGAATTTCTCCTCTTTGTTGGTTTTGGGTATATGTTATATTCTTTGCATGACTAGATATAGTATCTATTACGTTGCATCATATGTGCAAGGGGGTTTGAGAGGGGATGCAGAGGGGCGATATCCCCTCGCATGGGGGTTCGGGGGAAGTTCCCTTGAGAAATGTTTTTTCCTTGGGAAATGTGTCGCATTTTTCCTCATTTTTCATGTCCATTGTTGGGAGTTTTTTCAGCACATGGT
>JZKD02S1476535.1:0-10804 GCA_000966675.3 Picea glauca | reverse complement strand
ACATCTATCATGGGGACTAAGTTGGTGCTAGAGCGGATCAGTGGCATGATGTTATCAATATGTTCTTATTGGTTGGGTTCATGGTGGGTTAATTGATCGATGGTGTCAATTTTCCCATTGTGGGGGAAGATCATGGTACGAAAGACCGATGAAGCTACCGCATGCATGGTGTACATGTAGCTTCATCCAAAGAGGATATTATAATCTAAATGGGCGTCAATGGCTTTGATGTCAATGAGAATCATTTCCCCCCCCTAACTCTATCGGGATGTTTTGATAGAGACCTTCTGGTTGGGATGGGAGACCATCATAAGCTCGAAGCATTATGGTAGAAAGGATCAACTTGAGTGAACCAAGTTACTTCCAAACTAATTTAGAAATGATGCATGTGGATTCTCCTTCGTCGATGATGCGGCGGTCGAATGTGATGTTCCATATTTTGATCGAAATCTAGAATGTGACTAATGATGGAAGTCGCGAGTCTTCCTTTTCTAAGTCAAATGTGATTAAACGGGCTTCGGCTGGATCGACTGCCCCCAACTGTGAAATTAACGCCTTTCGTTGGGAAGGGCATGTTTGAAGTACTTCCATAATTGACAAGGCAGTGGGTGATTGAGTGAGGTTATCAATAAGACTGTAGCTGTGGGTGGCATGAGCATGGGGGTTGTGTACATTTATGCACAAAGCTGTGTGAGGTATGTGGGCGATGGTGCCAGTGTTAGGATGAGGTATCATCAATGGTTTCCCAGTTGGTGGTTGGAAAGTATCCACATGAGTGGGTAATGGATCAGGGGACGTACCGTATTGGCGACTATGAGTCTGTAAGAGGATTTCCTCTTCCAAAGTGAGGAGGATACTGTGGTCAGTGGTGTTCCCTGGGTGGGATTTCTTAAGTGGATGGAATTTCCCTTGTAGTGGTGGGCGTTGAACCCCTTTTGGTTGAGTATTAACGATTCATTGATGTGGGATATGGTTCTGTAACACCATCGGTGGTGGTGGCGGTATATAAGCAGGTGGAATTTGAGGGTTGGGAGCCCACTGGGGATTCATGACATCCTTCATCCATTTGAATCAACAATTTGGGGGAAATGGCGAGTGTAATGGACATATTCGCTGCATAGTGCACAAGGGTAATTGGTTTGAAGGTTATTATTTCTCCCTTTTCAAGGTTGACCATTATGATTTCCCCCTTGGGAGTCTGGGTTGGGTTGGCGTTGGTTGCCTCCAACTCGGGGTTTTTGTTGGGGAGGGTTCCCTCCTTGTCCCTGGTTCATGTTCTTTCCTTCTTTTGGTTATTGTTGGGTTGGTGAGGCGGATTGGATATATTCAACTGTTCAAAAGTCTGAACCTATTGAAGAGGGGAAGGTTGGATGAAATTAACTCCTTCCTGGTGTTGTCCATGTGGGGATGTGATAGAGTGTGTTGGACCGGAAAAGGGATAATAAGGGTTACCCTGTGGGGGCCCATATGGGTTGTAAGAAGTGGAGGTAGCTCCGTTATTACTAGGTGGATAAGATGTTGTTGGATGAGGGAACAGATACGGGATAAGAGATGGTTGGGGAAGGGATGTGGGTAATTAGGTACCCATGGGGGAAAGAGGAGGTTCCATGAATGGTGGTGGAGGGGGTGGGGGAGGGTAATATGACACTCTCCCATATGGTTGGAAGTATGGGTTGGTCCCATATGTGGGTACTAACTATGTGTGTGGTTGAGCATGATCCATCGATCCAATCAACCCATCAACAACATGTGATGTTCCCAGTTTGTCTTGACCAAAGGGAAAGGGATGAGGAGCATCTGGAAGGACAATGTATAAGTACCCGGACTGGGAGTAGATGAGGTCCAACTATTGAGCATTATTGATGGATTTGTCTTCTATTTGGGGGAGGGTTGTGGTGACATCTTTCGCAAGGGTGGGAACGAGCGATCGAAGGAACCAATCTATCCTTTGTTGTGGGGTGGTGTCCACTTTACAAAAGTTGTGACGTCTATGCCACTCGTGAATATGGTCTGAAATGTTAGTAGAATTATTTTGTTTTCATTCTGACATTACTTCGGACCTAGTATCATAACGAATGGGAAGTTGGAAAAATGACAGGAACGCTTTGGCTATGACTCAAATGTGGAGTGGGATCCAGAATTTTCATCATCGTACCATTTGGTGGTTGTGCTAGTGAAGGTTCTCTGGAAAATTCATAGACAAATGGAATATTTTGTTATACTATTGGAAGAACACCACAAATGGAAAGACATGATATGGTTGGAAAGGTCCTCCCCGATTTTCCGTTTAAACTTAGGGATGTCGTAGGGTAATTTTGAACGAATATTCGGCCAAGCGAGGTCATGTGAGATGGGATAATTCGTCAGTTTGGTTGAGTGAATCCAAAAAGGGCATGATAGGGGTGGGTCTTGCCATGTTATGGGAGGAAGTGGTTCCTCAAAAGCTTGTGCTTTGTGTTAAAGTTTGAGCTCTGCCTCCTTGTGGTGGAGGATTTGTTTGTGAGTTGCTTGGGGTATGGGTTCTAAGAAAAGTGGCTCCTAGTAACCCTGAGCCTTGTACCATGGCACTAAATGGTGTGTGTGATGGTACTTTTGATATCTCGAGGAATCTTGGAACACAACCCAAAATTGGGGGAAAATTTCTCAAGCGTCTGTAATGACTAGGATATTGTGGTTCCCCTATAATTCTAGCATAGAAGTGAATGTGTGTAAATGGTGATGAGGGATGGTAGGACAAGGTACCTTCAAATTACTTTAAACAATGTATTCATAAAATTGCATGCACTCCAAATGGTGAAAAAGCATACATCAAGACAATGTAAAAGTGGTTTGATATTTTGTAACTCCTCGTGGGGGAATAAAAATCAAATGCATGTGTCTAATCTGATGTAACGTCCTTCCTCTCAAAAGTACCGGACCTCCAAAAAATCTCTCGATAGTGGGGCTAGAACCCACTTGAGGAGAAACTAGTCAAGGGATGAAGAATTAGTTATAATGAGGGGTGAAGGGGGCATATCCCGGAAGTACTAGCGATATTTCTCGACAGTCATCGACAATCTGATTGAGGTGTGATTGCAACCCACAATCACCACCTTGGGTAGATAAATCCTAAATTTTGGCTACTAGGCTACCACCATCAAGCACATCATTTATATTTTCGTCCTTAGAAATCGGTCACATGCTAGATGCTTTCCAAGGGTTGGGTGACCCAAGAAGGAATGCACAGAACAACTGGACCTCGACCTTCGACCCTTCACGGGTGTCTCCCTACCTTATGGTGTAGGAATAATTGAGTGGGAGGATTTGGGAACCCTAATTCACAACTTTCTAAGTTTCAAAATGAGGAATGATGATGGGGAGTTATTCGGATCCCTATCCCCAAAATTGTAACTTAGACTACCAAATTCTTTTGTGTTCCCCCTTGTGGAGGTTTAGAAAGTGGGTTGATTGTTCTTGTTTTTAGAATGCGAAAGAAGGATGTGAAGTTGGGGTCATGGACCAATTTCGTTTTTATGGAAGTGTGCACAAAGACCCTTTTCTAAACAAATGAAGCCCACAAGAGTTTCAAGTATCTAGCAAAAGGATTTTTGAATAAGTGAGAGTGTGTGCAAGGAGTGGTGGTGGTGAAACAATTTTTTAATAAGTTAAATTCAAGATTTTAGCATGGTGGACATCGTGTGGTCCTTTACTTTTCTTGTTTATATAACTTACTAGATTTGTTCAAAATAACCCTTGCAAACAAAAGGAAATCCCAAGCTATCATGGTGGATATGATAATCCTTACTCGAACCCTTTATCTTCCTAAGGTATTTTGTAATCTAGAAAACTTGAAACTAGTCCTAGATTGTGAGCATGTGGGAATGTGTGGGCCCTTACAACTTCTTTAAACTCCCTAGGTGACTTACTCTAAGAATTTGAAAACTATCCTAAAATTGCATGCATGTGGGCATATGGGCCCTTACAACTCTTTTAATTCTCAATTAAGTAAGTTGAGAGGATTGGCCTCTTTTTTTCAAATGATTTGATTTTTCCAAGGTCGATGGAGATTTATATAAGCTACCTCTTTTTTTTATTTCCAAGATCACACTAAGGTGTGAGGAAAGAGCATACTCCAAGATTGATTTAGATGGCCTTCTCGTCCCAATTTAATATGATGACTTTTGTAAAAATGAAATCTTTTTGAAACTCAAATGCAAAACTCATTAAGCCATCCACATGGCAAGCAAAGAAATTAAAGATATCATGGTTTATTTTAGTCTCCCTAATTACTTATCTGTGATGGATGCAAGAATGAGATCTCAATATGCTTATATTGGATTTTACAAAGTGCTAAAAACAAATCTAAACTACTGAGTGGCAGTGGACAACTCAAGCCTTACGATTTTGTAAAAATAAGATAAGTGCATGATAGAACCAAAAACAGTCACTTGCAGAGTGNGTTTGATATTTTGTAACTCCTTGTGGGGGAATAAAAATCAAATGCATGTGTCTGATCTGATGTAACGTCCTTCCTCTCAAAAGTATCAGACCTCCAAAAAATCTCTCGATAGTGGGGCTAGAACCCACTTGAGGAGAAACTAGTCAAGGGATGAAGAATTAGTTATAATGAGGGGTGAAGGGGGCATATCCCAGAAGTACTAGCGATATTTCTTGACAGTCATCCACAATCTGATTGAGGTGCGATTGTAACCCACAATCACCACCTTAGGTAGATAAATCATAAATTTTGGCTACTAGGCTACCACCATCAAGCACATCATTTATATTTTCGGCCTTAGAAATCGGTCACATGCTAGATGCTTTCCAAGGGTTGGGTGACCCAAGGAGGAATGAACAGAACAACTGGACCTCGACCTTCGACCCTTCACGGGTGTCTCGCTACCTTATGGTGTAGGAATAATTGAGTGGGAGGATTTGGGAACCCTAATTCACAACTTTCTAAGTTTCAAAATGAGGAATGATGATGGGGAGTTATTTGGATCCCTATCCCCAAAATTGTAACTTAGACTACCAAATTCTTTTGTGTTCCCCCTTGTGGAGGTTTAGAAAGTGGGTTGATTGTGCTTGTTTTTAGAATGCGAAAGAAGGATGTGAAGTTGGGGTCATGGACCAATTTCGTTTTTATGGAAGTGTGCACAAAGACCCTTTTCTAAACAAATGAATCCCACAAGAGTTTCAAGTATCTAGCAAAAGGATTTTTGAATAAGTGAGAGTGTGTGCAAGGAGTGGTGGTGGTGAAACAATTTTTTAATAAGTTAAATTCAAGATTTTAGCATGGTGGACATCGTGTGGTCCTTTACTTTTCTTGTTTATATAACTTACTAGATTTGTTCAAAATAACCCTTGCAAACAAAAGGAAATCCCAAGCTATCATGGTGGATATGATAATCCTTACTCGAACCCTTTATCTTCCTAAGGTATTTTGTAATCTAGAAAACTTGAAACTAGTCCTAGATTGTGAGCATGTGGGAATGTGTGGGCCCTTACAACTTCTTTAAACTCCCTAGGTGACTTACTCTAAGAATTTGAAAACTATCCTAAAATTGCATGCATGTGGGCATATGGGCCCTTACAACTCTTTTAATTCTCAATTAAGTAAGTTGAGAGGATTGGCCTCTTTTTTTCAAATGATTTGATTTTTCCAAGGTCGATGGAGATTTATATAAGCTACCTCTTTTTTTTATTTCCAAGATCACACTAAGGTGTGAGGAAAGAGCATACTCCAAGATTGATTTAGATGGCCTTCTCGTCCCAATTTAATATGATGACTTTTGTAAAAATGAAATCTTTTTGAAACTCAAATGCAAAACTCATTAAGCCATCCACATGGCAAGCAAAGAAATTAAAGATATCATGGTTTATTTTAGTCTCCCTAATTACTTATCTGTGATGGATGCAAGAATGAGATCTCAATATGCTTATATTGGATTTTACAAAGTGCTAAAAACAAATCTAAACTACTGAGTGGCAGTGGACAACTCAAGCCTTACGATTTTGTAAAAATAAGATAAGTGCATGATAGAACCAAAAACAGTCACTTGCAGAGTGAAAACCGTGCATTTGGAGAGTTATGACAGAACGTATATGTGCACAGACTATACATCTGTTCATTCCAAACCCACAGGCATGCAAAAAAGTTGGTGGTGCGGAATTTTGAAAAACATCTCTCTCTATGGGGTGAAATCATGCTCTCTAATGGTGAGATCTAGGTCGGTTTTGACCCATGCACATGCAAATAAGTAAGAAAGAGCACTCTAACAGCCTAATTAGGGAAAATTTTGATTCAAATCTTGAGTATGGTCACCAATTTGTTGGGTTCCTTTTGTCACAAGAGTGGGCAAAAAGAGGTCCCTTAATTATCTAGTTAGGCCATCCAGAAAGCACAACGGAGAGTTAGTTGGTTAATGGCTCAACTAACATATATAAACAAGAAATAAACAACAATGAAATAAATATAAGCTAAACAAATAATAACTTGAAATGGATGCACAAAGAAAACACAAGAGAGATATACCAAATAAACTAATCTTCGAATTGATACTCCTTGAAGAAATATGGGAACTTATGAGTCCCCTCTTCCTCCCTGGGAAGGCTCTTGAGTCCCCAAGTACAGAGTCTTCTTTCTACTATCAATGAATAACAAAGGAAAATGGTGAAGAAAGTGTGATGAACTACTCAAGAGGAGAGAGCTCTAACACTTGTTATGAATGCTCAAAGCTCTCCAAGAGGAAGGTGGCTTCCCAAAGATAAAAATGAGCAGCATAACAATACTCAAATGATTCTTCTTTTTTGCATACAATGGCCCTTTATTTATAGGAGGATGCCAAGCTTTTTCTCAACTGGTTCTAAGTGTGAATGGGAAGCCCTTAGAGGTACTTCATATCCTTTTCAGTGATCCCAAGGTGAAATTTGAGGGCGAGTTTGAGTATGGGGGAGGTTCCTTTCATCCCAAAAATGGTTGAGGCCCAACCAAATTCATTAATGCACCATTTCAGTGTCCAGGCGGGTCTTTAGACTGTAAGTCACACACTATGCACATTGTACACAGTGTTAGCCTGTGCAGATGTGCGTACGCGGCTTTGACTGAATGTGCACGGATTTCTAGAACCACTTTTGTATAGTTTTTTTTATTTTCTTGCCAAAAATGAATGTAATCCTTCCATGTGTTGATATTATGGTAGTTGTGGGAGGTATTTACCTCCACATGTAAACCTGACGAGTATAGAATACTCCGGGAAGCAAGAAGAAACCCTAATGAGTTGGCTAATAAACCTAGAAGANCCCACAAGAGTTTCAAGTATCTAGCAAAAGGATTTTTGAATAAGTGAGAGTGTGTGCAAGGAGTGGTGGTGGTGAAACAATTTTTTAATAAGTTAAATTCAAGATTTTAGCATGGTGGACATCGTGTGGTCCTTTACTTTTCTTGTTTATATAACTTACTAGATTTGTTCAAAATAACCCTTGCAAACAAAAGGAAATCCCAAGCTATCATGGTGGATATGATAATCCTTACTCGAACCCTTTATCTTCCTAAGGTATTTTGTAATCTAGAAAACTTGAAACTAGTCCTAGATTGTGAGCATGTGGGAATGTGTGGGCCCTTACAACTTCTTTAAACTCCCTAGGTGACTTACTCTAAGAATTTGAAAACTATCCTAAAATTGCATGCATGTGGGCATATGGGCCCTTACAACTCTTTTAATTCTCAATTAAGTAAGTTGAGAGGATTGGCCTCTTTTTTTCAAATGATTTGATTTTTCCAAGGTCGATGGAGATTTATATAAGCTACCTCTTTTTTTTATTTCCAAGATCACACTAAGGTGTGAGGAAAGAGCATACTCCAAGATTGATTTAGATGGCCTTCTCGTCCCAATTTAATATGATGACTTTTGTAAAAATGAAATCTTTTTGAAACTCAAATGCAAAACTCATTAAGCCATCCACATGGCAAGCAAAGAAATTAAAGATATCATGGTTTATTTTAGTCTCCCTAATTACTTATCTGTGATGGATGCAAGAATGAGATCTCAATATGCTTATATTGGATTTTACAAAGTGCTAAAAACAAATCTAAACTACTGAGTGGCAGTGGACAACTCAAGCCTTACGATTTTGTAAAAATAAGATAAGTGCATGATAGAACCAAAAACAGTCACTTGCAGAGTGCAAACCGTGCATTTGGAGAGTTATGACAGAATGTATATGTGCACAGACTATACATCTGTTCATTCCAAACCCACAGGCATGAAGAAAAGTTGGTGGGGTGGAATTTTGAAAAACATCTCTCTCTATGGGTTGAAATCATGCTCTCTAATGGTGAGATCTAGGTCGGTTTTGACCCATGCACATGCAAATAAGTAAGAAAGAACACTCTAACAGCCTAATTGGGGAAAATTTTGATTCAAATCCTGAGTATGGTCACCAATTTGTTGGGTTCCTTTTGTCACAAGAGTGGGAAAAAAGAGGTCCCTTAACTATCTAGTTAGGTCATCCAGAAAGCACAACGGGGAGTTAGTTGGTTAATGGCTCAACTAACATATATAAACAAGAAATAAACAACAATGAAATAAATATAAGCTAAACAAATAATAACTTGAAATGGATGCACAAAGAAAACACAAGAGAGATATACCAAATAAACTAATCTTCGAATTGATACTCCTTGAAGAAATATGGGAACTTATGAGTCCCCTCTTCCTCCCTGGGAAGGCTCTTGAGTCCCCAAGTACAGAGTCTTCTTTCTACTATCAATGAATAACAAAGGAAAATGGTGAAGAAAGTGTGATGAACTACTCAAGAGGAGAGAGCTCTAACACTTGTTATGAATGCTCAAAGCTCTCCAAGAGGAAGGTGGCTTCCCAAAGATAAAAATGAGCAGCATAACAATACTCAAATGATTCTTCTTTTTTGCATACAATGGCCCTTTATTTATAGGAGGATGCCAAGCTTTTTCTCAACTGGTTCTAAGTGTGAATGGGAAGCCCTTAGAGGTACTTCATATCCTTTTCAGTGATCCCAAGGTGAAATTTGAGGGCGAGTTTGAGTATGGGGGAGGTTCCTTTCATCCCAAAAATGGTTGAGGCCCAACCAAATTCATTAATGCACCATTTCAGTGTCCAGGCGGGTCTTTAGACTGTAAGTCACACACTATGCACATTGTACACAGTGTTAGCCTGTGCAGATGTGCGTACGCGGCTTTGACTGAATGTGCACGGATTTCTAGAACCACTTTTGTATAGTTTTTTTTATTTTCTTGCCAAAAATGAATGTAATCCTTCCATGTGTTGATATTATGGTAGTTGTGGGAGGTATTTACCTCCACATGTAAACCTGACGAGTATAGAATACTCCGGGAAGCAAGAAGAAACCCTAATGAGTTGGCTAATAAACCTAGAAGACTCGTTGGCTTAAGAAGATACTTTATATTAGGTTATTAGCCTCCAAGAGAAGAAGTCAGCCAGAAATAATAATATATATTGAACAGACAGATACCCTGAATGAGAAGTCGGCCCAAATAGTTAGCAAGAATTAGCATAAATAAAGGAGGCTAGTTCTCATTCTGGCAGGCAGTCTTAGAATTGCAGAGCAACACTTGTGTGCACTGCAGTTGCCCAATTTTTGCGCAAGTTTGCAGGAGAGCTGTCGTTGCAGCTGCTGCAGCTAGCAGTTACGCTTGGAATATCTCTTGGTTAGGGTTTGGACTATCTGATCAGTTCTTTTTGATGCACTATCCTTGGGGAAATGTGCGCTACCCTTTGTTTGGCTATCTAGCCTAGGGTTTTCTTTCGGAGTGATTCTCTGTCAATGTTAAGGTGCTCGGAAGGTGGCTTCGGCCTATGGTTGGGTGACAAGGGTATTGTCAATGGTAAAACAAGCACATCCACTTATATTCTAACAGGTTATGGACCCACACCTCCTTCATTCAGTCTAACTGCTAGAAGGAAACATAGCCAGAAGGATATTAATCTCATTGAAGCACTGTCGCTAGGGTTACTAGCAGGTGCAGTTGCAGAAACCCTAATCCTCTCGTTGAGACGCCTTAAGTGAAGAGATTGACCTAATATCTTGACAGATCAGTTTGCCCTAGCCTAGCACATCTCCTGGTACTCTCAGCAAGACAAAACGTCAAGTTTAAGTTTGTGGTCAAATCTAGGGTTTGACCAAGTCAAAGCAGCCATGACTTATTCTATGAAGTCAAAGAACAAGTTAGATGGAGCCTCTAACTTCAGAGTGTGGAAGACAAGGATTGACCTCATCCTTGCCAAGAATAAAGTGTTGGATATCATGAAAGGAAAGATCGTGGAATCAGAGTTTGAAGAAGGAAAAGAGAAGGAACCACAGAACGTTGCAGTTATGGAGAAATTCAAAGACGATGACATCAATGCCATGAGTATCATAGTGGAATCTATAAAAGACCACTTGATACCCTACATCTCCCATCTTGACTCATCGAAGAAGATGTACGATGCCTTAACAAATCTCTTCTCGGTCAGAAACATTGGACAAGTTATGAGTCTGAAGAATGAGCTCTGTGACATGAAGATGAATGATGATGATATCATAACATCATACTTTGTGATAATATCTCAGTTAAGAGATCAACTACAAGATATTGAAGAAATCACTTCAGAGAAGGAATTGGTGAACATATTACTCAATGGTCTTCCCAAGACGCGAGATGCATTTTCCACAAGCATGAACACAAGGAAGGAGTATCCAACATTTGAAGAACTTTGGACTTGTTGTGCTCAAGAAGAATCAAGGATTAGTGCAAAAGAGAAACCCCAAAAGAAGTACGATGATC
>JZKD02S1476524.1:0-10804 GCA_000966675.3 Picea glauca | reverse complement strand
CCCATGAAAAGATACATCGAAGAATGGTTCCAACAAAGAATGGATGGCCTCATCCAGGAAGGGCAACAACTGGTCAATAGAAATCCACTGCCCATCGACGATAGCAACAAAAATGCACCGGCTTCATAGTAAGTCTATACTTCCATCTTGTTTTGTTTATCAATCCATTTTAAGTCTATGCTCTCATCTTATTTTCTTTATCAATCCACTTATGTCCTCTTTAAATAAAAAAATGTAACCAAAGACTCATACCTTCCAATTTCTTCTTTTAAGGTCTTCCTCTCTACCGTCGCGCACTTCTTCTTTCGGCGTTCCTAATTCTTGTACTTATTTATTTTTATGGTTCACGGGAGCCCCAATCCTAGTCTATATGAAAAACACATTTATATTTTGAGAAATATGTAGCAAACATTATTTATTTTATAATAAGTTTGTATAGTTGACAAGCCAGCTTGTCAATTTGTATATCGCAGAACTCTCGATGCTATTTGTAGGTCACGGAACAACAGAGGTCCATTTTTGAAACCGCCAGCCCGAGAACCCGCGATCCAAAAACTTCCTAAGTATGGAATGAGCACTTCGTACATTCTCTATAAAATGTGTGCAAATAAAACAAATTCGACAATGCTATATCTTTTTTGTCCAAGAAAAGCCTTAGTTTTAAGGCAAACTAATTTGGTGTAACATACGTTATTACTATTCTATTATATAACAAGCATTTTAAATTTATGGTAAATTTCTATACTCTGTAACTCCACCTGTCATTTTGTATATCGCAGAACTGTCGGTGTTATTTGTAGGGCACCCAATTTTGACCCCACCAACCCGAGAACCCACGATCCAAAAACTGGCCAAGTATGCAATGAGGGCTCTGTGCATGCTCTATAAAATCTCATCCCAATACTTTATAAAAGTACAAATTTTGTATCTATAAAACTAAATATCTACTTTATACAACTACATATTTCGTATGTATAATTTATTTATTTCTGATGAATTTCTATAGTCCACAACTCCACTCCTTGATTTATGTATCGCAGAGAACATCGGAGGCCCAATTTCTATATCGTAGAAATGTCGGTGCTATCTGTAGGGAAAAGAACATCAAACGCCCAATTTTTATCCTGCCAGCCGGACAACCCGCGATCCATTATAAAAGTACATATTTCGTATGTGTAAAACTAGATATCTACTTTATAAATTACATTTTTTAAATTTCTATACTCCGCAACTCCACCTGTCATTTTGTATATCGCAGAACTCTCAATGCTATTTGTAGGTCATAGAACAACAGAGGCCCATTTTTGAAACCGCTAGCTCGAGAACCCGCGATCCAAAAACTGCCTAAGTATGGAATGAGCACTCTGTACATGCTCTATAAAACATGTGCAAATAAAACTAATTCGACAATGCTATATCTTTTTTGTCCAAGAAAACCCTTAGTTTTAAAGCAAACTAATTCGGTGTAGCAGGCCTTATTACTATTCTATTATATAACAAGCATTATTAATTTTTGGTAAATTTCTATACTCCGCAACTCCACCTGTCATTTTGTATATCGCGGAACTGTCGGTGCTATTTGTAGGGCGCCCAATTTTGACCCCACCAGCCCGAGAACCCACGATCCAAAAACTGGCCAAGTATGCAATGAGGGCTCTGTGCATGCTCTATAAAATGTCTTCCCCATACTTTATAAAAGTACACATTTTGTATCTATAAAACTAAATATCTACTTTATACAATTACATATTTCGTATGTATAATTTATTTATTCCTGATGAATTTCTATAGTCTGCAACTCCATTGCTCGTTTCTGTATCGCAGAGAACATCGGAAGCCCAATTTCTATATCACAGAACTGTCAGTGCTATCTGTAGGGCAGAGAACATCAGACGCTCAATTTTCAGCCCGCCAGTCGGATAACCCGCGATCCATTATAAAAGTACATATTTCGTATGTATAAGACTAGATATCTACTTTATAAATTACATTTTTTAAATTTCTATACTCCGCAACTCCACCTGTCATTTTGTATATCGCGGAACTGTCGGTGCTATTTGTAGGGCGCGGAACATCGGAGGCCCAATTTTGACCCCACCAGCCCGAGAACCGGCGATCCAAAAACTGGCCAAGTATGTAATGAGGGCTCTGTGCATTCTCTATAAAATCTCATCCCCGTACTTTATAAAAATACAAATTTCGTATCTATAAAACTAAATATCTACTTTATACAATTACATATTTCGTATGTATAATTTATTTATTTATGATGAATTTCTAYAGTCCGCAACTCCACTCCTAGATTTTTGTATCACATAGAACATCGGAGGCCCAATTCCTATATCGCAGAACTGTCGGTGCTATTTGTAGGGAACAAAACATCAGACGCCCAATTTTCATCCCGCTAGTCGGACAACCCGYGATCCATTATAAAAGTACATATTTCGTATGTATAAAACTAGATATCTACTTTATAAATTACATTTTCGGTATGTATAGTTTATAAATTACTACTTCKGTAATGCTATATTTTTTTGTGTCCAACAACCTTTCAAATGTTGATAATTTTTKATATTTTTCAAGAAGAACTAATTCGGGAATACTATGTTCTGCATGCAAACCACATGTATTTCAACTTTCTAGCCACGTGTCTGTACTAGATCGCATTTACTCCCATCCCAACCTGGAAGGGACTACGTTGCCATGCAACACTTGTTATTATTTGGAAAATATATTATGATGGCCACTTTCACTTAAATTTTTTTGGTCAAATTATAGAAAGAAAAGTGAATCCAAAACAACCCAATAATCAAGTAATTCTTCATAAAAATAAATTCACATCATAGAAAAAGCATCAAAACCTCTAATCAAGTCCCATCATTTGCATTTTACATATTTGTCTCATCATTTACAATTTACATATTTAACATCTCATATAACAATGTTGACAAAACATCAAAACCTCTAATCAAATCCCATCATTTGCATTTTACATATTTGTCTCATCATTTACAATTATACATCTCATATAACAATGTTAAGAAAGCATCAAAATCTATAATCAAGTCCCATCATTTGCATTTTGCATATTTGTCCCATCATTTACAATTATACATATTTAGCATCTCATATAACAATGTTGAATTTGATTCACAAATGGTTTTACATCACCCTGAAGTATCATGTATCTTATTTTGAGTTCTTGAGAGTTTAAAATGCTAATTCCATAGATAGATATTTTGTCATGAGAAAATTACAAAGTAAGAAAAATAATGAAATATTTTCGAATAAAATGTAAAATAACTTTTACACCAAATGTGAGAAATGCTCTCATATATATATATATATATATATATATAAAAGAATGTGTACCATGAATGTAACATAGAAAATGTAATAATATGTTTTTTAATATATTTTACAACATTTTATATAAATGTAACATAAAAAAATGTAGTAATATATTTTACAACTTTTTATAATATGTTTTTTAATATATTTTACAATCTTTTTATATAAATGTAACATAAAAATGTAGTAATATATATTTTTAATATATTTTACAACTTTTTATATAGTAAACTTTTTGGAATAGGACAAAGTGTACTAAGAGATTTTTATAACATAAAAAAATAAAATAAACCTACGTCGAAAGTCTATGTATCACCGAACTTAATCATTGTCCTAGTTTACTATGCATTGCATTCAAAATATGTTTAGTTTCTTTTTCTTCGAGATAATTTGACATAATAATTGGTGCAAATAAATTAATAATATATTTGAGAAATAAGTTTTGCTTTCTTTTTATATAAGTTTAAATTGTTAATGAGAATTTGATCTATTATATTATGATAAGATTTGATAAGATTGGAAGAATAAATATCCCTAGTATAAAGGTTTATTTAGGTGTATTTTGAAAAGTCTAGATCCTTGTTAAGTTGTAAGTTATTGTATATCTGATTTACATGTTGTTAGATATATTCTTGGGTTATAGTAGCATCATTAGAGACAACTATTTAGTTTGATCCCGGGCCAAACTAAGATCACTAACTTAATATAGTCACATACACATGAATTTGTAAGTAGACTTAAACTTCAAAATTAATCTCTCCTATCTTTCACAAAATTTATGACAACAAAGATATTCTTTTGACCACTAACTTGACATAGTCACATAAATTTGTAGATAGACTTAAATTTTAAGGTTAATCTCTTATATTTTTTTACAAAACATATAACAATAAAGATATTTTTTTATCACTAACTTGAAATAATGACACACATAAATTTACAAATAAACTTAAATTTCAAGATTAATTTCTATTACTCTTTCACATAATATGTAATAACAAAGATATATGAATTTGCAAATAGACTTAAATTTTGAAATTAATTTCTATTATACTTTTAAAAAATGTAATAATAAAAATATTTTTATAATTTTATAAAACTACCATAACATTTAAGTTAAGATTACAAACTTACAACCATATTTTTATTTTTTTATTTTTAAATTAGCTTTTCACTTTCTCATTGAGGTTCTTTGTACATGTATTATGTTTTTAAAGAAATATCCAAGGTTTTATAAATAAAAAGGGGTTTTGCTAATAATCACATGATTTTTAACTAATTTTACATATTAGGGAGGATGGATTTCTTAAAAAATGGGTTATTCATTTAAAAAAAAAGAAAAATGAGTAAAAAATGGGATTCTTAAGGTTATTCATTTAAAAAAAGAAAAATGAATAAAAAATGGGGATTCTTATCAAGTATTAGGGACTATGTATTTCTTAAAAAATGGGTTATTCATTAAAAAAAAAAAAATTGTAAAAAAAATGGGTTTTCTTGAACGGGTTCCCCAAATATAATACTTCAATTTTAGGTTACCCGTAACTTAAGTTAATGGATTAACTTAGCTTGCTTGGTTTTAATTTTTATTTATTTTTAATAATATAATTTTTTTTTGTATGGTTTCGATTGTTGCATTTTGGAAAAATTTCTAAGTTCAAAGTAAATGGATATCTAACATTTATGGGTTAAGATTTTAAAAGCAAACCAAGATAAGGTATGTTAAGTGGGCATTGAGAGTGCAAAATAGTAGGATTTTTTTTTATTGTTTTTTTTTCATAAAAATAAAAAAATTTCTGTATTAATTTTTTTTATTTTTTATATCATTTTCTCATAAAAAAAAATAAGAGAAAAAAAATGTATTAAACATTAACAAGTTATTCATGCCACTAGCAAGAAGAGGAGAAAACACAACATAGTAAAAGAAATGACACTAATCATATTTTAGTGTTTAGAAATGACCTAAAATGGGTTATTCATTAAGAAAATAAAAAGGGAGAAATGAGTAAAAAATGGGGTTTCTTACCAGGTATTAGGGAGGATGGATTTTTTAAGAAATGGAAAAAAAAAAACTTGTAAAAAAAAATGGGGTTTCTTGAATGGTTCCCCAAATATAATCAATTTTAGGTTACCGGTAACTTAATGCATTAGCTTAGCTTGGTTTTAATTTTTATTTATTTTTAATAATATAATATTTTTGTATGGCTTTGATTGTTGCATTTTGAAAAAATTTCTAAGTTCAAAGTAAATGGATATCTAACATTTATGGGTTAAGATTTTAAAAGCAAATCAAGATAAGATATGTTAAGTGGGCATTGAGAGTGAAAAATTGCTATTATATTTTATAGGAAGATTTATTATTATTATTATTTTTTTCATAAAAATATGAAAACTTTTGTATTGTTTTGTATATATATAAAAAAGATCTTTATATTGTTTTCTCATAAAAAATAATTAAGAGAAAAAAAAAATGGATTAAGCATTAACAAGTTATTCATGTCACTAGGAAGAAGAGGAGAAAACACAACATAGTAAGAGAAATGACACTAACGATATTTTAGTGGTTGGATTTTTTTTTTCAATTGTTTGATGGAATCTATAGAGGTTAGGATTAAAAGAGAAAGATGGATGTTTACTTCAAAAAAGAAAATTTATCCATTATATTAGTAATATAACTTTAACATCTCGAGGATCACTTAACTTGTCCAAAGCGACTTATAACTGAGTCATAGAAACTCAACTAAAGTGGCCACAAAATAAAACAAAAAACATGAAAATAGTATAAAAACAGATATTGCATACTTATGTCACTACCAGGACCTTAACATAAGGCCAAACTAGAAGAGGGAGATGTGTTCTCTATGGCCCTCAATGCCATTTTCCCAGCTGTAAAAGGTGATCCTACCTACTGGTTCCATAAAGGATTTCTTTGATAAAATGTTTGCCTCTATGTTGTGAGTCGTGTATATATGATGGAAGCTTATATCCTGCAACATTTTTAATAGGCCCAAAACTTTACCCTTCCAACCCTCAATGGCGCAAGCTTGTAATATGCCTCTTTTGTTTAGCCGGTCTATGACCACCTTCGAATCGCCAAGGATTTGCAGTTTGGTATAAGAGAGGTGATGAGCTACAGTCAACGAAGTCCAGACACCCAAAATCTCAGCTTTTGTGTTTGTACCATGTCCACAATTCATAATCCATTTGGTAACATTGGATCCATGGGATTTTAGAAGCCCCCCTGCACCACAAATATTTCCATTTGCGTTGGCATCCCCATCAAAACATGCTATGGTGAATCCTTCATGGTATGTAAAGTCGCTTGGACAAGTTTGAGGTGTCTTTTGTATGATTGAATTCCACTGTAGAGCACCCCAAATTTTAACGAAAACCCAACTGTCAGACGAAGAAGTGTTCTCAAATATAGTTGAGTTTCTCTCCATCCATAGAAACCAATAGGTGAGAGTCGGGAGGAAATGAATGTTTGTTTTATCTGCTATCTGGTGATTATAACAGTCCATTAGAGAAGAGCCCTTCCAAATATCCTTTAGGTGTAGAAGTGTTTTTAATCTCTGCCAAATGGAGAAGGTGAAGCAACATGAGATAAATAAATGGTTTATGTCTTCAGGAGAACATTTGCAAAGTGAGCAGTGACTTGGACCTTCCCATCCTTTCCTATGAAGATTCTCCCAAGTGTGTATCTTCCCCTCAATAGCCAACCATGTAAATAATTTTATTTTTAGTTGAATTTCCCATTTCCATTTACCACGCCTCCACCCTTTTATTATGTTGTTGTCCTGTGTGGTAATATAAGCCAAGTATACATTTTTTGTTGTTAATATGCCGGAGTGGTCTCCTCCCGTCCACATCAGGTTGTCGTTGTCGTTCCCTATGGATACACCAGAGCTGATAAGTGATTTTATGTAGCGATCCCACTCTATCGCCAATAGGCCAGAGAGGTCTAGGTTTGTATAATTGTACTGATGGGAGAAAGCCAAGATATTTCCTCATTTTTCCATGACTGAGAGAGAACAATGATATTCTTTTGTTTTAAGATTTTAATCAATTCCGACAAGAAGAAAGAGTTGTCCTCCAGCCCCATAATTTTATCAATGCCAAATTCCACTAGATGGCCCGACCCCGGATGCTAGCTAAGCCAGTGAGTAATCAAGTGAATTGATTTTAATAAACCACCCTAGATCTTGGAAACTAACGTCCGAGAGAAGGATGGGGATATGAACCAATTTATTGTCGTGGTCAATGTTAGGTACTTGTTCTTTATGATGTCATGCCAGATGCCAACGCCCATAAGAACCCTCCATAATGTATTTGCAGCTAAAGACTTACTGAAGAGAAAAATATTTCGAAAGCCCCAGCCTCCATGACTCTTTGGTTTTGCTAGAGACATCCATCTGCATAGATGTAGATGTGGAAAGTCCCTGTTCCCTCTCCAGAGGAAGTTATACATGAGATTCTTGATCTTGTTTAATTTAAAATAGAACAAGGGATGATAGCCAGGGACAACCAATAAACTGGCATACTTTCTAGTGTCAACTTAACTAAAATGTAACGTCTACCCAGGGATAACCATCTGTTGCACCAGAGATCGATTTTGTTTCCCAATTTTGTTAAAAGCCAATTCCAATCTGAATTTCTGTGGGGACCCGTCGACAAATAGCAACCAAGATACCTGAAACCTGTGGAGAGCGGAGCAAAACTGTATGGGAGAATATTCCTAAAAGGATTTAATTCAACATCTGATAAATCGACAAATAGTGTTGAGGATTTTTGTACATTAACCTTTAACCCAGAGGTTTTGCGGATTTTTTTTATAGTATCTTCAATTTATTTCCATTCATTTAAGGATGCATTTGTCATTATTAATATATCATCTACAAACAGGATGTGTATTATCCTTTTCAACCTGGATACTTTAATACCTGTGATCTTCTCGACTGCCTTGCTATCTTTTAGAAGAAAACTAAGTCCTTCTAATACCAAGATAAATAATAACGGGGAAAGAAGACAACCCTGGCATAAACCCCGACCCTCCTAAAGAAATCAGTCACTTCCCCATTCACTAAAATTTCAAAGGAGGAGGAGGATACACAACTCATTATCCAGTTGGAGAATTGTACATCAAAACCTGTTTGTAATAAAATCAAATGCAAGGTATCCCAGTCAATACAATCATAATCTTTTTGTAAGTCAAGCTTTATGATTATAGATTTGATATTCTTCTTCTTGATACTATGAATACATTCGTGTGTTGTGCCAATGGCATCCTGTATCTGTCGGCCTTTAAGGAACCCGAGTTGTTCTGTAGAGATGTATCTAGATAGTATGGGCTTGATGCGATTTGCAATAATTTTGGAAATTACTTTGTAAACAAGATTGCAAACAAAGATGGGTCTGTAGTCATTGAAGGTAGTTGGCTTGTTTGTATTTGGAATCAATGCAATAAAGGTAGAGTTTATACCACTGATTACCTATCCTTTAGTTCTAGACTCCTCCACCATATCCAATAGATTGTTTCCCACAAGATCAAAAAAGACGGTGAAAAACTCCACGGTCCATCCATCGGGACCTGGACTCTTATCTTTCTTAAAGGAATGTAGCACTTCCTTTAACTCTTCTATGTTGACGGGATCGAGCTAGAGTGTTTGTATCTAAATATGAAACCATGTGTGTAAAGATTCCAACAAGTCTACATTGTTCCATGGATAAAAGTTGACCCTGTTCTTTGAAAAAATTGCTAAAATATCTCACAGCCTCTGTTTTAATATTCTCCTGGCTAGTGTGTTGACACCCAGAGGAGTCTTCGACTTCCCAAATGTGTTTTCTGTTTCTCCTATAACTGGCGTACTGGTGAAATAACTTTGTGTTTTGATCACCTCCCTTAATCCAAATAGATTTGTTGCGCTGCCTCCAAAGTTCTTCTTTTGCTCTAAGGAGGTTGTTTAGCTCCTGTTCCAAACATATTAATAACTTTTCAGTATCATCTGTTAATTCACCATTGACCTGATGAATTAAAATATCATTTATGTCAGATTCCAACTGTTCCATTCTCAGCTGTAAAATCCCGTTCTTTTCCTTGATCCGAAGCTTGGTACTTTCTTTTAAATCCTTAAGTTTCCAAATGATTCTGCGTTGTTTGCTTCCTTCAGAAAGATATTGTGGATCTAACCAGATCTCTTGAACAAGGGAAAAATAGTCTTTATCTGTTAGCCACTATGGATTTAGTTTGAAGGGGTAAGGTATGTAATTAGGCCTGATCTCTAACTGTAATAGAATAGGGGCGTGATCAGATACATAGGGATATTCCACCCAGGAGCGATGTATACCAACCTTTGAAAGTAGCTCTTCCGATACATAGAACCTATCCAAATGCTTTTCTATAGAGCTAGATCCTTGGTGGCCATTTCTCCAGGTAGGGACGATAGTATCCAGTTGTACATTGACCAAATGGTTGTTTTGGAAAAGATCTTTAAAATAATCAGATAGTGGCCCAGCCTGTGCCGATCCTCCCAAAATTTCACTAGAATAAACATTGAAATTCATGTCTCCAGCTATGATTAGATTTTTATGTGACAGAATGTCGCTTTCCTCTACCGCGTTCCAAAAGATCCTCCTCTCCACGCACGGGCCATATGTATTTAGAATTAACAACTTTCTCTTATTTGCAATGTAATGACCTGTACATAATATTCCACCAACAGAAAGAGAAGGTACCAGATCAATTTTATCAGGGTCCCAAGCTACCAACAACCCACCCGAGGTCCCGACATAGTTTACTGCACATGTAACCCATGATGGCTGAAGGCCACCCATGAATGTTCTCGCTTTTTGTTCAGGGACCATAGTTTCTTGTATTAAAATGATGTCCAGATGAGTCTTGTCCAGTAGACGTCTCACAGAGGTCATTTTAAGGGAGCCTCCCACCCCTCGAAGATTGAGGGAAATAAAAATCATTATTTATCCCTTGCCAGGGCCTTCACTGCTCTAAGTGCCCCATTTTCCTTGGAAGGAGAAACATAATCAAGTAATTGGGATGATGAGGGGGTGGCCTTCTTCCTGGTGCTATAGGTTTTTATTGGCGAGTACTCAATCCCCAATCCACGTGACCAAACATATTCTTTTCCTGTGTTCGAACCCACCAGAAGGGAGGTGCTGGTTGTACCATCTATAGGAAAATTTTTATACATTGACTTACCCAAGTATGTAGGCAGAGGGATAGTGTACGAGTCGTCTCGTGGGTAAGGTAATAAGGAGTCAAGGAACTCATTTAGGGATGAGTCTATTTCCACAGATTCTTGATAACCGGGAAGGGTAGTAGAGGACTCGAGGTGGATAACGGGTGAAATGGTGGGGGGAGATGAAGATTGTGAGGACTCTTGTGCCAGAGATGAAGCGATAGGTGAAGAAGATATTTCTATGGGTAGAGTAACCCTAGGGG
>JZKD02S1476513.1:0-10804 GCA_000966675.3 Picea glauca | reverse complement strand
AACAACAGTTGTACCAAGGAGGATTTACAACAAAGCGCTAGAAGCAAAAACATAGATTGAGGAAACCACTGGTGCATATTCATCAGAGCCAAGATTTCCCCGTGACTACAGACTAACTAGAAAGAATGATGCCCCACTAGTCACACTATGGCAAAAAACAAAATATAGGTTGGTGACCTCAGACATTCCATAGGAATTCTTTATCGAAGAAGAAATGATGGGGAAGGTACCCCAATGGAAATTTATAGACCGTGACTGCTAGCACAGGGTAAGACCCAGAGTTCAACGCTTCAACAACAAACCAACAAAACCCTAACTACCGGCCCTTTCAGCAACTCCTGCGAAGCAGATGAAGCCTCACCTGAGGTAGAGGCATGAGTGGTTGTAGGACTCAGGTGTATACAACCTAGTTGGGACATAGATCCGTGATCACAATACTTAATAGAGCACTTAACAGTTAGCATTCATTAGCATTTATCCTTATTCACATCATAGGTTAGAACCCTAATTACAGAACAACATAGTATTCAACAATATCTAAGCACATTTATCCATTCAACACCTAGCATCAAAGAATATCTAGCATTCATTCACAACATAAGCACTAAAATACTATATCATATGCATCTAACATAAAGATTACATCAATAATCATAAATCACATCAATAACACTAAGCTATCATAACACAGAATATACGTGGTTCACCCCCAGCATGGGGCTACGTCCACCAACTCTTCTTCTTCTTTATTGTCTTTTGTCAATATTCGTACATGCACAAAGATACATAACCTACTCCACACAAGACAGGACATTTTCATGCACCTCGCTAGATCCTCCTTCCCCAATTTAGGTTACAACACAAAGCCTTCTTATAGTCTGCACAGAAGCTTCTTACAATTACTTGCACTTAGCTATACAAATTCTCAACAAACAGCATGCACAAAGCATCCACAACTATTCTCACTTAGTGCACTAGCCTCTTATTACATCACCTAGATATCTATTTATACATTACAAATGGGGCCTAAACATGGGTAAAACCCATGGGACGACATCCCATACCCGTTACATAAACCCTAAACCCAAAAATACTTAAAAAGGGGGCAAGATCCCGCGATCTCCACTTCATCGAGTGCTTCACCCTCGACCAGCCTGTCGAAGTCCCAAAAATGGTCAACTATAACCAAGGTTCTCCAAAACTTGGTCAAGGGCCAACATGCCCCCAACACTCACCTGTGACTCATCCCAAGTCACTCTTATCTCGATAAATCTACCTCAAAGGCCTCGAGATTATATCGAGATGCCTTGACCTGCTGCTTCACCAGAGCCTCCTACTCGACGAACTCCTGAATAACTTTCTCGGTCACGGGTCCTTCCAAGTGATGTTCCACCATGGTGACCAATTCTTCTAGTTGTGAACCTTGTCCCTCTATATCCTCAAAAAGTATACAAGATTTATCCTGCACTAGTTGGAGCCTCTAGGTAACTTCCGTGACTTTACTCTGAATGGCATGGATCTGTTGTTGAATCGTACGTTGTTCCTAGAACCTTTTCATCCTCTCGACCATTGAAATTGGCTTCAACTTTGCTTGCACTATTTCTTCTTATTTCTTTGCCTCTTGGATATGTGACTCCAATGTCCTTAGTTTTGGGTCCTCTGCAAAGCACTCATAGGTCTATGCACTTCGACTACTAAGATGTTTTCACTCTAAGGCCAATGCATTGATTCTCTTGACTATGCTCCAGGCAGTTTCTTCCCTCTGATCTCTCACTTCCTGCGGAGTTCTTGGAACTTCTTGCAATTCCAGATCTGAGATTCTTGCTTGAATTTGTTCAATGTCTTCAACGAGCTTCCACACCTGGCTCTCAGTTGTTTCTTCTTCCATCTATTCTAATCCCATCACAGAGTGAATTCCTCTGGTGACTGCTTCTTCAACTCCCATATTCTCCGTGAGCAACTTTTCTTTCTCCTTCTGGACCTGGACTCTATCCTCTGCAAACTTCACCTGGAGGTCATCTTTTTCTTGTTGTGCAACTCGACGTTGCTCTATGGATTCCTCTTTTACTTTATTCAATTCCTCTGTGGCCTTGAATAATCATTGTTTTCAAAAGTTTTCTCGGTAAGACATTTGATAGGTTAAATAGATAACATCATAATGGGCTCCTCCAACGGGTAGGAATGCCTCAATGAATGTGATTCCATCCGTTATGGCATGGTCCCAACGGTCCAATGGCGCTGAATCCAGAAATAAATGCAATTCTAGTCATTCTAGAGCATAGTGTTAACAGTCAAGAAACCTCCAACGGTTGTTCTGCTTCATCATGGTGAAGTGTCAATCTGCGTTGTTCTAATATTTCAGTGAGGTTCAAGTTCTGCAAGCCTTCCTTCTGTGAATTCCTCTCTGGAACTTCCTGCAATTTTTCAAACTTTGCTTTCTTCTTGCTGATATTTCTTGCCTTCTTTCCTGTGACCCGAGTCATTGGGTTCCTCTTTCCATTATTTTTCTTATCTCCTCTTAGCATAGTAACTTCACATTGTTGAGGGTCTTTCAAAGGTTCTGAGTGGAATACCTACTCTCTTATTATTTCAAGGGTAGGTGTTCGTTTCTGCTGTATGGATAGGTTTTTCAAACTTTCATGTGTTTTCTCAACTTCAACATCTAAGTCTTTGGTCCTCAGTTTCTTCGACTTGTCCTCTTGTTCTTCCAGTAAGTGCACTATTATCCTAGCCATGAAATATGTTAACTCTTGATTTTTTTTTCTAGCACTTCCTCTTCTTCTTTCCTTCGGATCTGATCTTTCCCAATCTAGGTTTTTCCTAGCAAAAGTGCAAAGGGGGTGCTATTCTCAACAAACTTAATGACCTCAAATTCTTCTTTTGTCAATGTTCCATGGGCAGTCATCATTACATGGGTAAGTCTTCCACATAGGGTTATTAATTTACCTTTAAATAATCCTATTCCTCCCAATGAAGGAACCATGGCTGGCTTTCCCAAAATTTCCCAGGTACTTTATGTCATGATATTCACTTGTGTTTCCTCATCCAGA
Source organism: Picea glauca (assembly GCA_000966675.3). Lineage (NCBI taxonomy): Eukaryota > Viridiplantae > Streptophyta > Pinopsida > Pinales > Pinaceae > Picea > Picea glauca. The sequence goes on along the minus strand of JZKD02S1476513.1, from coordinate 7,754 downwards.
ACACAGTCTATGTCGAAGTCTCTTATTCTTGTTTCTATGCACTGTTTTTCTTTTAAGATCTATGATAAACTAATGTCTATGTGATCATTCATGGTTTCTTTCATCTACAATAATATAGTCTCTGATTCTCTCTGGTGGTCTATCATATTCTTAGTTTCTTGTCATTTCTCATGGTTTTCTTGTCTCATATTCATCTTTTTGACTTTAGCAATCATTCTATGGAAATCCAAAACTTCATGATCCATATCTTTACAACAAATACAACTAGGACCTCTACTAGGGAATTCCTTATCAACATGTCCCGGTCTTTTGCAACTATAACAAAGAGTTAATCCTCTCTTTCTTTTAAACGATCCCCAACCTTTCCTGTACTGCTCACTGGGTTCACAGTGATGAACTTGCAAAAAAATATTTCTAGGATCCTGCATCCATTTGGTAGTCCAAAAATCCTTTCTATGCATAGGAATGACATATATTTCATTACTTCTATTAGATCTATTCATATCAAATCTTATTTCTTCTAGTTGTGCCCTAGTTTTTAGGCTAGGACAAAATCTATCAAACCTACCTAGATCCATACTTTCAAAACAAAATTTTCCACTTATCTTAACTTTATCAAAGAACAAATATTTAAGTGTTTACAACCTAAAGTGTTTACAAGTGTTTACAACCTAGCTGGGATACAGATCTGTGATCACAATACTTAACAGAGAACTTAACAGTTAACATTCATTAGCTTTTATCCTTATTCACATCATGGGTTAGAACCCTAATTACAGAACAAGGCAATATTCAACAAGATATAACAATGTTTATCCATTTAGCACCTAGCATCAAAGCAGATCTAGCATTCATTCACAACATAAGCACTAAACTACTATATCAGATCCATCTAACATAAACATTACAACACTAAGCATAAATCACATCAATAACACTAAGCAATCATAACACATAATATACGTGGTTCACCCCCAGCGTGGGGCTACGTCCACCAACTCTTATTCTTCTTTATTGTCTTCTATCAATCTTAGTACATGTACTGAGCCATAGAACCCACTCCACATAAGACAGGAGATCTGCGTGCACCTCGCAAGATCCTCCTTCCCCGAGTTAGGTTACAACACAAATCCTTCTTACTGTCTGCACACAAGCTTCTTACAATCACTTGCACTTATCTCTATAAGTTATCAACACACAACATGCACAAAGCATCCACAACTATTCACACTTAGCGCACTAGCCTCTTCTTACATAGCATAGATATCTATTTATACATTACAAATGGGGCCTAAACATGGTTAAAACCCATGGTTCGACATCCCATACCTATTACATAAACCCTAAATCCAAAAATACCTAAAGAGGGGGTGAGATCCCATGATCTCCACTTTGCCTGGGTGCTCTGCCTTCAACTAGCTTGTCGAAGTCCCAAAAATGGTCAAATATGACCAAGGTTCTCCAAAACTTGGTCAAGGGGCAAAAATGACATTAAGGACATGGTGAAGTTCCATGAACTTGTGCCCCATGAGTACCCAGACCTCAAAGTAGACCCACTTACAAAGCATAGCATACTAGTGACAAAGGTTTGGGACAAAGGATTGGAGGGAGCAGGCCTCCTCAACCTGTTCGATATCCCCCACTTCAAACACAACAATGAATTCAATGCATGCATTAAACTCCTATTATCCTATGTTCATGGGGGTTACCTGTGGCTGGATAGGCCAATATCTATTGAGACATACTTGATAGCTAGAATGACTGGACTACCATCCCAGGGAGAAGACCCTAGTATCTTATTTGCAGAAAAAAAGACAGAAAAAGAACAGTAAAAGGATATGTGAATGAAGTTTTCCATGATTAGAGGGGTTTGCAACCTGGATGTGCCAACTATATGTGACCAAACCATTCGAATATCCACATAGATGTTATCATGCAAGCTGCTAAAGAAGTGTAGGAAGGATTAAGTATCAGCATGGGTCATAGTCATGGTAGAAAAATGTGTAGAAGGCACTACAATGAGTTGCGAACCATTCCTACTGAGATAGTTCCTACTAGACTGCATAGAAGCCCAAGATAAGGGAATGGAGTTTCACTACCCCTGGCTCCTGATTTTGATTGCCTTCACAACATGGGAAGAACCAAAGGATGCATAATTCTTAGGGATGAGAGGGAAGCCATGCATAGTGGAAAAGTAATAGAATTTCTAGATATCAACAAATAAGAGGAGAAAAGTGAATAACAATGTCCAATTCTTTCTCTATGGGGAAACGATTTTCCATTGTATCTAGAACACACCACGCATGTAACCATAACTAGTGGAGGCATATGGACTAGTCATGGAGTCTCATGTAGAAAAACATTATATGTACATTAAGGAAAGGAAGGATCCAAGGGAGGAGTGGGTCCAAACAAAATACAAAATAATGGAAGAAGACATCTGGTTGGTCATGCGGGATTGGGAACCAGACTTGAAGGTACCAACAGAAGGGAATGAGACAATGCAAGCAGGGAGCATCTAGGAAACACAATGCACACACACACATATATATATATATGGACCCTCCAAAAAATGGAGAAAAGGACACCGAGCAAGGAAATGGCACATAGGACGCCACAGAAATAGGACCAATAGACCAACCTCCAAAACCCCCACCTCTAACACGGAGGAAATGACAAGCCCAAAACATACGGTCGGTTGTGCAGAATAAGAAAAATGCTTAGAAGCCACCAATCATCTACATGCTAATACATGGAAACATGGAAAAAATTGGATATTCTACGGAGGAATTCCTCAAAGAGACCACAAAGAAATAAGAAGAACTACAAAGGAAGGTGCAGGACCAATTTTTAAGGATACATTACTTACTGGAAACAATCTGATTGACAATTGTGTAAGGATCAAGCACAACCCAAGAAGGAACAAAAAAGGAAGCACAAACTATGGTATCAACATAGCTAACAACAGAATGCAGAGTAATCATGATCCCAATAGAGAGAGTCAGGTTACCCAACCCTCAAGTACAGGAGAAGTTGCAAGGACTAAGTTACATGGACCTAGTCGTGTCATAGATTCCCATGGAACTATTACAAGGTTTGCAAACATGGATCACACAAGAGCTACATCTTTAGTTTGACACTGTAGCCAGTGAATTGGAGAAAGAAGAGGCTGAGAATATGGAGATATAGAAGTAATGTGCCAGCACAATAGAGGAGAAGTGTGTAGTATAGAAACAAGTGGAACTCACAGTGAAACAAAAGACTGAGGTTGAAGAAATGGCATAGAAATCCTTGAAAGAAAAGAGTGAGGTAGAAGTCAAGGTTGAGAAATCCTAGAAAGAGAAATAAGAGGTGGAATTAAAGGCCAACAGAGGCTTGAAGGAAAAGGACAAAGTTGAACGATTGGTAGATAAATCTAAGCAACAGTCTAGAGCCTATACAAATAAGTCCCATAAGTACCACTGGTAGTAGAGGCCATCGTTTAAGAGAAGGTATCCAAGATAAGTTTAGTTATCAAGGGATGTCAGAAAAATATCACTGAGCTATAACTGCACTCAGTACCAGGGACACCACCAGAGGAAAGGGAGAAAAGGGAAAGGAAAACTCAGACTTCAGTGGAAAATATCAAAATCTTGGAACAAGAATGCATAAATATGTGTGATGAAGGAACACACATTTGGACAGAGCTTAGTAACAACCCATGGATACAATCACTAGAAGATAAAATAAGGACTATGTAGGAACAAGTGTATCAGGCCACTAAGCATGTAAATACTCTAGCACCAGTAGAAAGAATGACAACACTCATGGATAACAAAACACTATACAGTGAAGTGGAATAGCTGAAGGAATAACAATGAAATATCACACAGGAATTACTACCATGACAGAGCGAATCCCTGGGGTGCTTGAAGAACTAGCTATAGTGAAAAGCATTACGACATTTGTGGTGAAAGACACTAAGTTCAAACTTACTAGTTTGACAGTGAAAACAATGGAGGAAATATTAAGCAATGAAGAAGAACTAACAACAAAAGTACAGGAAGTGAAGGAAACCCTCCATAAATTTACTGAGGCATGGATGAGCGTGGCACAACATGCCTAAGTGGCTTAGGATGAGACACAGGTGAGTGTTGGGTGCTTGTTGGGAAATACGTTTTGGGGATGAAATAGTCAGAAGAGACGAGGCACATGGAAAAGGCATAGGAAGGGAAAAGGAAAAAGAATATCAAGAAGATAAAGAAAGAAGAGAGAGGAAAGAGGAGAAGATGAGGGACAAGAAATAATAACTAACGTAAATATGGGAAAACTAGCTAAGCATGAGATGTATCCAACTAATAATGAGTTGTCACTAGCTGAGCATGAGTAGTAGACGAGTCATTATGAGATGGAAAAAGAACCTGAAAATAATGTATAAAATATGAAAAGGATATGCGAGTTAAGAAGATTCATGAGGATGAGAGAAAAAGAGGGTTTTGGAGAGAAGATAACTATAAAGAAGTTACATAGCTGAGGAATATTGTAATTTAACCATCCATTGTAGGACATAGTGTAATCAAGATACTAAAATACAATAAAGAAACCAATATTTTGTGGACGTGGACTGGAGTGGGGTGAACCATGGTAACCCTATGTAGATCTGTGCTTTTGGATATTAATTCATGTATATAATGTGAATGCATGATTATCTTTAAGTTGTGTTTATGTTTATCTTTAATGTTGATGATGATATAGTAGTGTATAGTAACCATGAATGTATGTTTAACCACTAAATAGCATAACTGAGGATATATGTGCATATGTATAACTAAGTAGTGAGCTTAGAGTAGCAAGGGTTTAGTATGCTAGAGGGACCTATCGATATGATAGAGTGGAATTCCAATCTTTCCCTCACCACTACAGAATCTTGGTTCCTACAGTTCCCATAAAGATATCTCCGGTGAGACTTCGACTAATTTCAAGTGATGCTGAAATGGCCGGTGTCAGTAGGGTTTTGTTGGAATAAGTAGCTTGAACCCAAGGTCTTGAAACTACTTATGCGCATGTTCCAACATCACCTAACTTAATGGAAAATGAGATGATGATACGATGAGTCTGAAACATGTGTCCATGGAGGTCCTTTAGCATGGTGTTATAAGTATTGATCTTTGTAGAGAGAATATATTTCCAACATGATATGGACATGTTACACGTGGAGTCCCCTTCATCCACAACTGTTCGTAGATTGTTTTCACATTAATTATTACTTGGATTTGAAAAGAAACTTAGTGGGAAATCCTATGTCGACCTTGGTCCGATTCAAATGTAATAAAATTGGACTCTAAGGGATCAACCCCACCTATTGCAGAAAAAAAATCCTTATGCTATGTTGGGAAGCTCTATAGGACTTTGAGAGTAGACATGGCACATGGTGCCTGAGCCAAGTCTTCCACAATTTTGTAGTTGTGAGTGGCCCATGCAATAGGATTATGAGTTTCTCATAGAAGAACACCCTTGGGTGGGAAAATTTTTGTCTCGAATGATGGCTTCTCTATCTGGAGAGTGCAACCAGGCATGGAAGAGGGGGCTTGATCCTTATTTGCAAGTACAACCTCAGGAGTTCTGTAGTTGCGAGTTCGAGTATGCAAGGAGACAATTTAGTCATACATGAAAACTTGATCATTCGAAGAGGACCCCTCAAACTAAGGAGTACCTTCCATGCCCCCTTGTAGAGGGGTAGTATTTGGGCCAACCATTTTCCATGGTTGGGGAGGAAATGAAATGGTAAAAATAGTAGGTTTTGGGGGATCTTCTACTAGGAGAAGTACCTAGGAATAACATCCATTTTTGGACACTAGTTAGTACTATGTTTTTCCCCACAAATCTTGTAGAAGAATATATTCTTGTTCTTCTCCTTAGCGCCTTCGCTAGTACTATTTTGGGTTTGCCAAGTCCTGTGCTCATTGTTAGAATTCTTCCTTTTGTTTTTATTCTTCCCTCTAGGTTGTTGAGGATTATTTGGTTGCATGGATTGCATCAAATTCATCTTAGAGATTTGAATGGGGACTTGAGAAGTTTTAGTAGTGGGTGCAGTAGCTGATAGGTGTGATGGGATGTTCAATTGAGCCAACTGGTCCACATATGCATTAGACATGAAACCCACTACACCATTGGCATGTCGTCCTAAGGTGGACTTGTAAGGATATTTTGACATTCTCAAAGCATGCAATATAATATCGCAAAGAGTGCTTGATTGGGAATAAATCAAGTCTAAATGCTAAGGACATAAGATGAATTTATCCTTGGTGACTGCCTCTGCCATTGCAACATCCTTGCATATGGGAGGTAACAAAGACTTAATAAACCAATTTGTGAGTAGTTTGTCATGATTCTTTGATTTTATCATCCTATTTCATCATCACTGTTATCGCAAAATCTTTCATTTAGTAAAATCCAACCACAATAAAAAAATGTGAGACACAACTGAGAGTAATAACAACTACCACCTTATCAATTACTCCCCTCGTTTTAGTGATGGATGATTCCAACACAAGCAAAGATTCCCAAGTGACCTTGGAATGGAGGTAGCAAGATAAGTGTTTAGAAAGGGTCCCTCCTTTGGTCACTACACAAGAGTTCTTAGCATTTGAAAAATGATGAATTTGGTAAAGGAAAGAGAGAAGTTGAAACAACATGTGTAGTGACCGTACTAAATTAAATACATAACTAAATACAATTTAACATATAATTACCTTCTCATACGCAAATTATTCGTTCACATCATATAAGAATAAATATTCTGCAAAAATTAAAATCTATCTACAGCATGAAAATAACTTAGCAATTCATAACTAAAAACACCTGCTTCTGATGCTAAATCCCACTGCTCCGTTGGTCCAATGTTGAAGTAGAAACTGTGTCAAACACTGTCCAAAACCGATTTTTCCTCCCTACTAGCCAGGAGCAGCCTGTCTAGCTCCCTAGCTCCAAGATATCGTAAGGATATCCTGTCCCTCGTGCCCAAAACCCCTAGAAAACCGGTGCCCCCTGCTTCTGATTCACCAAAAAAAAAAAACCCAAAACCAAACTCCTCACACCAGAGATCTCCACAAAAAAATCTCCCACAGAAATATCCTCCTCCCCAAAATGCTTCCTGCCTCCAAAAGAATAATAATCCTCCCTCTCCCATAGGACTCTTCCCCGTCATATCCTCCTTCACCGACTCTCCTCCCCCTCATTAATTTCCTTATCTCCCCCTTTAATATCTTATCCCCTTCTTTAATGTCTTATCCCCTTCATTAATATCTTATCCCCTTCTTTAATGTCTTATCCCCTTCCGCATACGTAAAGAATTTAATTAAATAAATTAAAATTATTAAGCCCCTTAAATTTATTACCCATGTCATTGAATGTGATATGTAATTAGTTAATTAATTAATCAAAAGTTATAAACAATTAATTAATAAATAAATATTTAATTAATACTATTAATGCTAATCATTGTTTAATTAAAACCATATTAGGACAATTAATTATCTAATTAATTTTACTTAATAATACCTAAGCATATATTCAACTAGGGTTGTTACATACACCCACCCTTCAGGAAACTTCATCCTGAAGTTAAGGTATCTCATGGTACAAAGGAAAAGAAGCATGCTTCACACATTCATAACAAATAATCGACACTATTAGTAAGTAAGCCAAGAAAACTCATACATACTAGTGTACATGTATAAGAAATGCATGTGTAGCTAGTACATACAAGTCTCATG
>JZKD02S1476491.1:0-10804 GCA_000966675.3 Picea glauca | reverse complement strand
CCCCCACTCACTACCCTCCCTGCCATAGCTGGGGGCAGGCAAAAGAAGAAGGAGCCCACAACTCCACTTCCCCCATGCATCCAACCTCCTTGTACACTATGTGAGAAAGATGGACACCAAACCAACAACTGCCCATCTCTACCCGAGTTACGAAATCTGATTCCACTCAATCCAACACCATCAACGCTCGCCACTATAGCAAGTACTGTCGCTACCACCCCTCACTCAAGTAGCAAAGAGCTATGAACCAAATTCGCTTGCACTATATGTTCAGAATATGGCCACTATAAACACCATTTCCCAACACTACCATGCTTCCGACAGACATTAGTTGCAGTGCGCCAAAGCTTCCAGAATGAACCCAACCCAGCTACATCATCCCTCCCAAAAATCACTGACATCCATTATGTCACAACTTCAATCAACGAACATATGAGATGCCCTTTCTTTCAATGTGAATCCTTAGATCATTTTACATATCAATGTCCTATGATCATTGAATACAGGAAACGCCAAATATCCCTGATTCAAACCCCTACACCCCCTACAGAATCGGTGGCTGACCTTACTTCATCACTAGAGATTCTTCATATCATTTCTCCCAAACCCGAGGCACTCCTGATGCCGCCATGGTTCTTGGAGGACTTATCCGAGGATTCACCCCCAAATCCCCCCAATTCTCCCATTCATTTCCCTACAGAAATTTTACATCCAACTACCACTGGTACTCCTTAGTACTTTGATATTTGGTTTATGTCAAGTGAACCATCACAATCTCATTGTGTTGTTCCCCCTGCTTCTTCTTCATCTGAAGACAACCACATGGCGACAGTCATCGATATCACTCTTTTAGACCCCTTGTATTCCCGCCAATTTCACTGTGATGAGGACATACTCGAGGAAATAACCACTCCTGACTACCCCTGGGATGCGCTACACCACAGAGCGCTCTTATTTTCATGGGAAGCCTTCACACCTCCTAAACAACACCCCATATATGTAGTCGAAACCAAGAATTTTATCCCATCAGGGGATATCGACTAGTTCAACTACTCCATTCTTGCCCCTAATGCTTTTGAAGAAGGCAACATGGCCAACATTTCCCCGACCATCAAAATCGATATTTCCATAAAAAATGGAGTCTTCAAGGAAATCACCATTGGCACCACTTGCACTCCTCAAGAAATCCCTGCCTATACAGCCCTCTTCCAAGATTATCGGGATAATTTTGCATGTCCATACACAAAAATGCCTGGCCTTGATCCTTCTATTGTCGAACATCGCATCGATACATGGCCTGACATTACACCAGTTTGCCAAAAATAGCGATCGCTACACCCATCCAAAGCAGCGGCCATCAAAGTCGATATTGACAAATTACGCACGGTTGGGTTCATCTACCCCATCACCTATACCTCATGGGTTTCCAACCCTATACCCATTAACAAAAAACTAGGCACTATCCGCATCTACACGGACTTTCATGATCTCAATCATGCCTGTCCCAAAGACAACTTTCCAACGCCTTTCATCGATCAAATTATTGACGACTGCACAGGCCATGAGGCTTTATCCTTCATGGACGATTTCTCTAGTTATAATCAAATCCAAATCCACCCAGTCAATCAATACAAAACCGCATTCACTACCCCTTGGGGTACTTTTGCATATCATGTCATGCCTTTTGGCTTAAATAATGCTGGCGCAACTTTCCAATGGGCTATGACATACATTTTTCATGATATGGCTCATATCACCCTTGCATACTTGGACGACCTCACAGCTCGATCCAAGAAACGCACCCAACATCTTGATGATTTACGGATCATCTTCCAATGGTGTCGTCAGTACAACATCTACTTGAATCCCCTCAAGTGTGTGTTCTGTGTCACTACGAGGCACATCCTTAGATTCATTGTTTCCCAAAGTGGTATTACCGTGGACCCCCTCAAAGTCCAAGTCATCACATAAATTCCACCTCCCTAGAATTTACGTCAACTCCAAAGCCTACAAGGAAAAGCTAACTTTCTACGGCATTTTGTCCCAAACTATTCCACTTGAGCACACAGTTTCCTTCTCTTACTATGCCACAACATCGAATTCCACTGGAATGAACATGCCCAAAAATCATTTAATGATCTTAAAATGGTTCTCTCCAACACCCCTTTAATTAGTGTACCCGACTACAATCGCGACTATATCCTCTACATATCAGCATCAACTGTCTCAGTAGCAGGAGTTCTCGTTCAAATCGCTGATGACGATCATGAGCATGTCATTTACTACGTCAGCCATGGGATCATCATCCCATCATCTACATCAAGACAGTCCCTGGGCCAGTTTTTATCCTTAGCCCCCGGGGCACCATTTTTTCATATCTCATCAAGGTACGCTTTCTCATATTCAAAATTATCAAATAAATTCTTGTATATTTGATTCTCTTCAGATATTGTTCATGTCGGGTATTTGGTTTTCATGTGTGCAAGTACTTGGTCATCATACATCACCGCAACCCCTTCAGGTATATAATCAGCATTGGCATGTAATAATTCCCTCTGAATCTCAATTGCATCTCCATTCACACCCTCTGACATTTTCCTCTAGGATCCCCATCTCCAGGTTTGCAGTACCAACACCTCCATTTCATATTAGGTACTGTACCTGGTAGCACTCTCACCCACATGAGTTGTCCCATTCATAGCACCCTTTTTCACTTTGACACTCATGTTGTTTTTCAGCCCTTTAGGGATGGGAGTCTCGATAGTCTTACATCATGTCGCGAATCAACCACATACTCCTTCTCCTCATTTTTCTATCTTTCCCAATGGACTCCCAGATTACCTCTTCAAGGTTCTATTTTGACTGCACCTCCGCAATATCACGAACCCTCCATTTTTATCCACAATCAGTTTGCCCCTCTACAAATTTCCCTCCATTTCATCTACCTCATACAGAAACCCACCCATGGGGCCCCCACCTTCCACCAATTCTCCAAACTAATGGCGCCCTCACCGGCCCAACCATATTACATTAGGGCACCCATTTTTGTATTTGTACACTCATCCCAAATTATTCTTTATTTATTGTAAAAAATCCTCTATTTCCAACATTTACATACCTTTTTGTCATCACCTTTGGCGACCTTCTTCCATTTTTTAGCAAACACAACCCATGTCACCCTTGGTTGGGGCACTCCTTCTCATCTACCCTTGTTGACATCGTCCATATACTCTGAGTATCCCACAGGCCACTTACCTCTGCCCTCTGAATTTGATCACTTTGTCCTGCCTCTGACACAACTTATCCCATGTCTTGTTGTCCCCCTGACACTCAACCTAGTTGAATGGTTGTGGCCACTTATACTTCGCATATACCCCCAACCAAGGGCAGTCTTGAGTCTTCAAACATCTTGACTTTGACCATGTACATCCTCCAGTTCCTAACCTCACCTATTAGATTTCACGAAGCCCTTTGCTTCTAGGAGTCGCGTCCCCCTTATGTCGACATCAGCACAGTTTTCCAGAAGGGCGACAGTATCTTGACTCTCATTACCTTTCCAATGGGAGATCTCATATGACACAGGGAGAACCACAATTACTCCCTGTTGTCGTTGACCCCCGTAAAATTTGACTTCAACACTTTCTCATGTTATGATGGGTCTTACTTTGTGACTATTGCAGTTATTTCTTATATTTTTCGAAGACCTTTGAACTTGGTTGGGCTATCAATGCCTACAGAATCCATGATATTTCTTACAGATGTCACTGCCTACTATTCAGAGTATGTTCCTCTACAGAATTGTCTTCTACCTTTATCACGACTGCCCCCAAGGGCACTGTAGTTGTCTACATCAACACACCATTCCTTTTTGAGTTACATGAACACGAGCATGGGGCATGCCCACCTCGTTTGTATACAGTTTATTTTTACACACGTTATGGAAGGCTGGGTTCTACAGGTTCTCTTCTCCCTCCAACAGGTAACTCTTGACACTCTCACTATCGCTCTCTCTTACAACGACACTCTCAGTAAAAGAAACATTGATGAATTTTGGCTATAAATATGCTCCTAGCCTCATCCATCAGGGGGCATCTGTTATCACTAAAATTTCGTTTGCAACTGGTTACAAGAATCCAACATCGTCAAACAGTTATGAGGTCACCCATGGACCAAAATTACCACAAAATCATTTCCAAAAGGTCCAAAACTATACAACCAGTGATAAAACTAAAGTGCGCTATGACTACATAGGACGCACGTGCACATGCGTAAAATAGAAACACGGGAAAAGCGCACATGCGCTCGATGCGCGACTGTGGTCTCTAAAAGATACGCACATCTAAGAACGGTGCATTTATGAGCTTGGTCGGCCTCCCACCCACTTCTGTTTCAGCTTCCAAGTTGATTTGACACCCAAATCTCAACTGGATCCAACTGGGTGGCTGGTCAAAGACCTAAAAATGCCCTAATTAGCCTCTTTTCACACTACAAGCTAGTTGCACAATACCTCAAAGAGGTGCTATAAAACAAGGCCATGGGTGCACTTCATTTTCAAGGAATTCAATAGAAAAGTTATGCTGCTACTATTCTCTTGAGGAATCCTCTATTCTCATCAAGAGTATACTAGCATCATTACATTGGACAATCCATCTCACCTCTTGAGTGGATTTGTTTGGAATTCTTTCACCATTTTCATTCAAAGTTGTAAGAAGAGTTTATTTGTGGGGGTCCAAGAGCCCTCCCTAGGAGGAAGAAGGGACTCATAGTCCTCTTTCTTCTTGATTTTTTCTTTCACTAATATCAACCTTGCCATTGGTGACATGAGTCTTATTGATTTATTGTTCTTATGTCCTTATGCTCAAATAGATTAGTTGTTCTTTTATTTCTTATTTTAATTCTTAGTTGTTCTTTTATATTTCTTTCTCTAACCCTTTTCCTTACAGTTGTCCTGCTTAGCAAACCCAACTAAGCATGTAATAATCTCTGTTTTTCTCACTAAGGTGACGAAAGAGGCACAACATTTTTGTTGGTGTGTTGTTGAAGCGTTGAACCCTGGGTCTGCCCCTGTGCCAACAAATGGTTATGTTGTTGGGACCTGCAATTGTGATTGTTGGGAAATGAAGAAAAGAAAAATATTTATATGTAGATCTGTTGCTGTAGTGCACAGTATTCTACTTGTTTTTTGAAGTTCTGTGCTAAGAAAAATAAGTTTGATCTTGTTAACGCTCTGTAATTTGCCCAAGGCTGCGGAGGCAGTCACAGAGGTAACCTCGAACCACTTGGATTCTTGGATCTATCCCTCCAAGACTCAGAGAGGGTTCTCTCTTAGATTTAACTTGGTTTGTAAGGGATGGATGTTAGGCTAGCTATGAAAGTATGGGGTTTTTTATTTTTAAATGGTTAGTTTGGGATAGCAAGGAGGGCCATTGCGAAAATGGGGTCTGCACTTAAATATGTGATTCTCTCTCAGATCTGGACAAAGTTCTTACACAGGGCAAGGTAACAGAAGTGCTGGATCGAATTAAGTTTAAATGGTGTTGATTTGAGGAAGAAATAGGGGAGGAAAAAGTGAGAAAATGAGTAGTTAAGAATTCATAAACTGAGATTTTTAGAGGAGAAACATAAATATTATCACAAGATCAAATGCAGAGTATTTTACAATAAATTCTACTCTATTATTATCTCCTGACAATAAGAATTGAAAACAAGAGAAAAGATGACAAGAAAATTACTTAACAGAGAAAGAAACGTCACTAATACATCCACACAAGAATCCTGTAAAAAAAAGCATGCCCATTACTGATTGATCATCTAAAGATTACAAAAAATGGTCCTAGAGAAGCAAGGACCCCAGTCCAACAAAGAAAATTTACCCCTCTCAAGTCGAACCCTCTGTTTGTCTTTTACATTTGCATAAATAATAAAAATCTCTCGGTCTTCCCCCAGACTCGCAGTCTACCTCTGCTTTCTGAAAATAGAAAAGAAGCTACAATCTTATATGACACCTGTAGGCTGTCTCTAAAATAGACCAAACAGTAAATTAAAAGAAATTTCAATTCGGTAACTGTTGCTTGACATCTGGAACACTGGAGGTTTGTTAAGTTTTGATGGTGAATCCACTATAACAGTCATCAAAAAATATAAATGCAGAGTCATTCGAATGCTTGAGGTTGTTGGAGATTTGTTTCCAGCTGGAGGATCGGTGCTCTAACCACTGCCATCTGTTCCCTGTAAATGAATTCCCTGTCTGCCATATGGTTCAATCAATGCCTAAAAGCTGGGATATTTTCCCACCTCTGCCTAACTGTTCCACATTCCCATAAGCCACTTGTTACAAGATTAATCCACAAACACAACTCTGATATTCAACTCCATGTGCTTCTCTTTAACCAATAAAACAAAAAAAACACAAGAATTGACCCATTTTGCAGAATTATTTCTCCATATGTCTATGCTTATGTTTCCTGTGTGCATTACCAGTGTGATTGTTTCGACTAGGTTTGTGGGCCTTCTTACCACTACTGAAAATGGATGAATACGCCATCAATATGCCAAATAGTGGCAACGCCAACAAGGCAGATGCCATAAACCAAATGATCTCTTTGGTAGCCAAAATAGTTGTAAGCTTATACTTTTTTAATGTTTGTCTCACAGAACATTGCAACTGGCGATGGTACTTTGTTGTAGTTGTGTGAAATCTTCCGTAGGCATCAACAACAGGTTTTGTATATGGTTTCAAAATGACATTCGCTTTCTCAATATGAGGTTGTGAAGCAGCGACAACTTTTTCAATGGATGAGAGACAAGTTGTTATTAGATAAATCCATAAGTGCAGACACTAACCGATCTCCCTAGATCCACCTGGATCTAGAACAAAGCAAGACAGAACATGACTCTTTCCCTAGATTTTTACCATTGAATTAAATAGGAGGCAAGAAATAATAACATACCTTATTATTGCTTCCTATGGTCTTTATTGCTCTCATTTCACTCCAGTGCTCTTGTGTAGTCAAGACCAAGACAACACAAACCAACCAAAGTGAAGAAAGCATAATCTATTCAACAGTCAATCTATGTATATGATCAAGGAATTACACAATAAAGTGGAAATAGCTTTATGGGAAAGAGACATATTACTGTATCATATTAATGGAAAGCAAAGATTACAACCTAAGCCTTTATGTCACAAACTTCCTTTCGATGGCCCTTGGCTCCGACACACACACTTGCTCACTTGTATGAAGAAGATCAACCCCTTATGGATAAACTTGCTGGAGTCTCTAAGTTGTTGTAGCTTCAGTCCTTCACACAATTCTTCCACTAATTCTCCAATGATTATTTCTTAACCTTGCTTGTTTGCTTAACCCTTTCCATGAGAATTCCCTCAATATATAGGAGAGAATGAATTAGTTACTTGGATAAGAATGATCCCAAAAGATTAGGGAATCCAGTACTAGGATAACCATTCGAATGCCATCTCATCCTTCTAGAAGATTCCCTTCTAGAAGCATCAAGAATTCATCTTTTTCCTTGCTTTAGAAAGAGTTCACACCCTAGCAGTTCAGCACAGTGTGAAATTCTCGCACCCTGGCTTAAAGAAACCTGCGAGAATCATGCATTCTCGCAGGCAAATATACTAGCATCTTGCGAACCTCCTTCAAAAATGATATTTCTGGAAAGAGAAGAAAGTAACTTTTCTCAGGAGAAAGTTATTATGAAGAGCCTGAGTACACCATCATCCATACATCATCATGATGACTAAAATCATGGGTAACAGAATGCCCCCCAAAGTATGAGGGTAGAACCAGTGACAGACGATAGACTTTGTAAGCTGCATGTGTGTGTCGAGAACCAAGAGCACACCTAATCGGAAACCTGCGAACAACCAAGCATTTGCAGAATATCATATATATCTATTATGATGTAGGCATTCTCATACTCAGATCACAGACTAATGGCATTATAGACATGGGTCATGGCCACCAATCATACACTATGGATCCATGCTGTCAAAATATAGCATAGCCACCGGAATACACTGTGGATCTATGCGAGAAATTTCAAATCAAGATGACATAGCCACGAGACATACATAGTGGATCTATGTGTCACAAATTATACATACTCCATCGCAACCTGAATGACAAAGATGATAACCAGGGTCTTCAATCTCATAGCCCAAATTACGAATCTAACCATGTGATTACATGTGTTGAAGTCGAACACGGTAGAAACCACTTGATTACTGGTCATTGATGAAACCGTTAACAAGTGCGAGGTAAATCACCATTGATGTCAATGACTCCCAAGGTATCATAGTACAATCCATCGAGTGTGAATAAATGAGTTGAATTCGAACATCCGATGGAATCTTTCGATCAGGGGTCAATAATGGAAACCCACTGTCGAAAGCATGGAAACCTGCCATTGAGGCATGCAAGCTCCAAGGTACTGAATAATTTCTAAGTCTTGATTCCGGATAATGAGCTGAAGTCGACGAAACAAAAATCGTCACAGGAGGGCCTTGATTTATCCCACATCAATGACACGAAATGAGTAACATATTTTGAATGTGAAACAGAGTAGGATTTGGACACAGGGAAGGCCAACACGGAGAGAATGGATAACTACAGATGGCCGACTCAATATAGGTTTCAGATGGACTTCTCTTGAACATATGAATGACACAACCAATGATTTGGCTTGACTCAAAGACGACACAGGGAATGACCTTGTAGCAAATTGAATGAGAGGCAAATGGATTTCCCAAACCGGCTTCAAATGATGAATAGGGGGTGTCATGTTCAAGAGCGACACTTACTACTAATCAATACAAAAATGAAAACATATCCCTTTCCCAAATTTTCCCCCACCATTTCTGGCGAGTACCTCTTTATTTTTACGCAAGATTAAGGAGGATAACATATGCTTGTTGATGTAAGCTCATCCTTCGGACGAGTCCCTCAGAGTATGTTTAATGAACCCTAAGAAGGAGTGGTTCGGTCCCATCACGGGTCTATCAATGTTTGTTTAACGAGTCCAGCGATAGAAAACTCGAAGGTTTTTCAAGATTATAGAGTTTGGAGAAAAACTTAAAAGAGAACTCTCTTAGTTCCTTTTTTGTAAAATAGTCTGAATGAGACCAAAAAAGAGATAAATTATCGCTCACCAGATGCTTACTTCAAATACTTTATCGAGCATGAAAATAGCAAGGTCGCTCAATGATATTTTCATGTTTAGAGAGTCTGAAAGAGCTTAAAGAGGACTCCAAGGGGTTCCTTTTTCGTATAACCTTGTTGATCCCGAAAAAGTGATAAAAGTATGCTCGATCGCATTCTCATGTATTTACGAGCATGAGAAAGAACAAAGACTAATCTAGGGATTGTTTTTATTTTTACGCAAGCTTTAAAACAAAACAAAACTATGCTTGGACCTGATTTCATTTTTACGCAAGCTTGAACCAGAGGAAACTATGCTTGAGGTAAGTGGTTTCATTTTTACACAAGCTTGAACCATAGAAAACTATGCTTGGACTTCCCAATGCATAACACATGGATGGTTGGTACTTAGCCCCTAGCTTACAAAGCTAGCGACTCAAATTTAGCAAGAAGTCCAGAGGGCGAGGAAAATTCCCCCCAAGCTTCATTTCATCTAATGACAAAAGCGGAGGAAATGAAGCTTCAAATACTAGACGAAGGACTTGACTCAAATAGAGAGGGGGAAAACTATTTCATTTTTTAATGAGCTTGACACAGAAACAAGAACTATGCTCATAACCTCTATTTCATTTTTTAACGAGGTTGCTACAGAGATAAAAAAAAAATATCCTTGTAAGTGTTTTCATTTTTTAACGAGCTTGCAATAAAAAAAAACCATGCTCAAAGACCTCTGTTTCATTTTTTAATGAGGTTGCCTCAGAGATGCAAAAACTATCCTCAGAAACCTCTGTGTCATTTTTTAACGAGGTTTCCGTAGAGACGCAGAAACTATCCTTGGAACCTTTGTTCTTGATCATAGATTCCAAGAGGACAATGCTCCGGAATGACACCATGTCAAGGGACAAAACTTGGTCATGGCTTCCAAGATTTCTTCACTGGAAGGAAGAAACACACTCGGGAAGGACACCAGGTCAAGGGTTGTGACAGGAGTAAAGAGATCATACTCTAACAACCCTATCGAAGAGATCACCATGTCAACTACTAGATCTAAGTCATGAGAAGCCGAAGCCATGGGAGACAATGCCACATAATTGACCTATGGCGGGGGCGATACCGTCTGCATATAAGAACCATTCAAGGAAGCAATCCAGGTGGGGTCAATGAATGAAAGTTGATCAATAGTCACCACTCATCCATCGTGAGGGAAAGATATCACACAAAAAAGAGTAGACACAATAGATTTCATGGCATAGACATAATCTCGCCCAAGTAGTAAAGAAAAATCCAAGGGGTCTTGGACTACCATAATGTCAATAAAGATAGTTTTCCCTCCCAAAGTTACAGGAAACTAAGGAAAGGTCCCTAAAGGTTGACTAGTTCTTCTGTTAAAAGCTATCAGATTCTACGTAACCGGCACAAGTGGAGGATAACCCAAAGCTTGCCAAGCAATAGAGGAAAAAATACTAATAGAAGAAACTTCATCTATCAGTGTCTAAGGAACGTCTCGAACACAAACCTGTACTGTAATCTAGAAAGGAATGTGAGAGGGAAGACGAGGTCTAGTTAGCACACCCCAATCAAAATGGATGGCCTCATAACTTGGAGGGGGTTCCACGGGAGAAGGAGGAATACCCCCTGACACGACA
>JZKD02S1476480.1:0-10804 GCA_000966675.3 Picea glauca | reverse complement strand
GATCAATGACTGAGGTTTATCTCACCTGATTCTAGATCCACGACCCACACTTTCTTAACTTCAGAGCATCTATTTCAGGGTTATTCTCACAACATGCAAGGTTTCCTTATGAAGGCCTCATTCTGAACAACTTGTATCAGAGTCTTCCACACAACTCCCATGAGTTATCTTCAATGCTTTCACTCTGAAAAACCCACAGATTAATGGTCCCGATCTCTTTAGATCAATGCATGTTGTTCTCTGCTGACTAACACAAGGTTCTTAAGGAGTTATGAAATCTTGTTTCAAGCACTTAGCCACTTTTCGATTTTTTCATAACTTTACTCTTGACCATCGAAGATTCAAAAAAAATTATATGGCCATTGCAAACTACCAACTTAGGGTCAAGAACCTCACATTACTTACAAGTTCCCACATAGGAAATGTGGGGAGTTTGAACAACTAACAGATCACACTTAGTGGTTTGTATGATTTTAGCAGAACAATAATGATCATTACAAAATAGCTCATCTTATAACATTTAAAATTCTAAGTTATGTATATAGAATTCCTCTTATATTTAGACATATACACACTCATACAAGGATTTCATTCATAAACATTGATATATTTCATTCATAGTTAGTTCAACATAGATGAAAATGTATTTGGTAAGGAAATAATCCACTCCAACTGACTGAGAGAGGATACCTTTCCTCCCAACCTTAGGCCTTTCTATAGGGTCACTTCCTACAACACACCACCCCTGTACCAGGCCATGATACCACCAAAGATATTGACTCAACAAGGCTTTGATTCTGTTATGATTTAGGAAGGTTACTCTCCTTCCTCCTCTGAAACAACATAAGTTTCCACCTCCCACTGAGCTTCAGGTCTTTGCAGGTTTATCAGGTGGTTTCTCAATTGGATTTCCTTTGAAAAAGGGAGGCCCTTCTCTACTCAAGAGTCCCTCTGTGACCTCCCCTTACCAGTGTTGGTTTCTGTCCAGTAAGCATGAATCTTCATCCCCCTATTTCTCCAGTTCGTGAATCCAAGTCTTCTCTGTTCAGGGTGATCATCAACATCTCAAATAAGCCTCTTGTTTTCCTTTAGAAAGCTACTCTTGTATTTCTCCATCAACACAACCGTGCCTCTGAACTCCCTTTCTCATATCTGAGCCTTTGTTTTATGTCTTCTCTTTTCACATTGGGTGTGTGTTTCTATAGTCGTGTTCTCTGTGTATGTTCTTTCTCCTCTGTCTGATTCGCCCCTCATACTATGTGTGTGTGTTTTTCCTTTTCTTCAGTATTCCTCCTACTTTGCGGGTCTCCACGACTTCATGAAGACGTAACCTACAGTCCGTTGTCCTAGTCTAAAGAAGGTGGTTCCGTGGTACCTTCCTCGTAAAATGTTCGATCGACCATTACCCCCTGTAATGGCCCAACTACCACCATCATTAATTCTCCACCCACCACTCTATAACCTCCTTCCTTGGTCACTAGGTGTTATACCAATATGATATGGTGGTATATGTGGTCATTATGTTTGCAAGTATAGGATAACTTTCTTCGCAAGCTTCCTATTTTCTTCACTGAATCACGTCAGCTTCATTCCACTCAACTATTCCATCAGTCCCTCTGCTCATCAATTACCTTTGATGTATCATGGCCAATACTTATCAAGGTTTTTCCCTCGTAGTCAACATTTTGGTGTTTATATTAAATCAAAACATGATTACATGCCTCATCATATAAACATATGAAGTTTGTGCATAATTACATTCATGGGAGAAAACAAGGTGTTACAGGTAAAGTTTGATTGCATTATAAAAAGCTTGGTGTGTTGACAATGCATGTACAGTGAATGATGACTTCATTCTAAATAATATTATTAATGGTTGAATTCCATTTTTAATGTGAATAATGGCTGGAAATGATTGAATTGTTGGTAAATTACAATTCCTAGATCATTTCATGAACTACTGAAAATGTGCATGAGTGCTAAAAATCTTGTTGGCTGCAAGAAAGTTGAGGAAATTGCAAGTAGAGTGGTCTTGGATATGGCAATGATGTAATCCCATAAGGAATACTAATATATACAACTGCAATATTCAAACATAATAAACATAAATCTCATGCGTGAGAATATTTATCTTTCTATATAAACAAATTTGAGAAATTAATAATTGGAAATCGTTATGATATGCTAACAATTTGTTTGGTTGCATGAAAAATTGAGAAAATTGCAAGGAAAATGGTCTTGGATATGGCAAGGATGTAATCCCATAAGGAAGACTGATATCTACTACTGAAAGAGTCAAACAACTATGAAAAGTAAACTCATGTTTGTGAAATTTTGTGTTCCCGTGTAAAACATATTTGAAATTTTATAATTATAGGATGATGTCTCATATTAACTTTATGCATGTGATGCATATGGGATGATTTCCATAGGGTGTATATTGCTAATGGAAGTCTAGCAATGAGTTGTCATTTGTCTACGTAAGAACACCTTGGCAAATGATGGATCACCTGAGGAACTGTATATTAGTGAAAGAGATTCTTGAGTCTAGAGGGTGAGCACAGTAGAATAAATGGGTTGTAAGGCCTGAAGAGTGAACTCCCGTGTGAGTTGCACTATCAAAGAATTATGTTGTTAGGCCTGAAGAGTGAACTTTGTGTGAGTTGCATTGTTGAAGAACTAGGTTGTAAGGCCTGAAGAGTGAAATCCTCTATGAGTTGCACTATCGAAGAACCAGGTTGTCAAGCCTGAAGAGTGAACTCCTGTGTGAGTTGCATTGTAGTAGCAAGGTTGCTTATAGTTATTTCCTGGCAGTTATTCCTAGCAGTGTGTCCCTTGATATCCTAGTAATGAGATTCCTAGTTACCTGTGCCAAAAGGGCCATGATAAATGAATGGTGCAGCCTGATGGACTGAGGACAATGAAGGGGGCACATTCCTTGGGTCAACCCTGACAAACGAATGGTACATTCCTTGGGTTAGTTTTGATAAAGGAATGGTGCGTTCCTTGGGTTGGGAAGGTCAAGAGGAAGAGAGCTAGTGGAAATCGGGATAGCTATAGGAGAATTTCAGTGGCTTATGTATATGTTTCAGGCCAAGGTGCCTTTGTATCTTTGTTTTGAGGGCAGAGAACCTATGTACTTATGATTTTGGGGGTTGAAGCGCCTATGTATTTGTTGTATTGGGGGTCAGAGTTCCTATTTAGTTATGTTTAGGCTGGAATGCCTGTGTAATTTTGGGCCGGAGAGCCTATATGTTGATTAATGGCTAGGGAACTAGAATTGTAAAATGAAATTACACTTGTAGGTGTTGTGCACTGAGGATAGTGCAAAAATAAGGGGGAGGGGGATGTAACATCCCTAGTTTTAATCCCCACGAATTATAATGTAATGGTATAAATGTGAATTAGATTGGTGAGACGATGTGTTGGGGTGAAGAGATCGCATTGATTTAATGTGGTTGAGGGTTGGATTGCATATTATGAACATTGAAATAATTAATAAAAGTGATAATCATTCGTTGTGATACAAAATAGAAGAAGAATGATGGGGGGGATATGATTCCACAAGAGAGAGGGGTCCAAGGGGGGAATTATTCATGGGTATTAATCCAACCCACTTTCTTGAAATTATTATCATTATGTATAACCTTCTATTTTGTTGTTGAGTGTTCCTTAAGCCAATCATTAAACTCATGTAAGATAGTGGCTGTGAGTGGTCACATCCCATAATTATTGGAGAGCATGGACTGAAGTAAAATCATCCTTGAGAAGAGTGTGAGTTAAGCAAACAAGAAAGAAGAGGAAATTTGAGTAGAGAAGAGAGACAATTTTTACAGGCAGATTTTGGGCAGCAAGAGGAGAGGGGAGTGCTAGGAAGAGAACCAACCATGTTGTGATTGAAGGAAATGATTATTGGGATGTGTGTTATGTTGGAAATAAGGCTGATGTGTCTATAAAATGGGTTGTAAGCCGATATTATTTTTTCCTTTTGAGGAAGTGACTTAAGAGCCTGGTAAAGGCTACTGAGAGAACTCCTTGGGAAGCTGAGAGTTCCTAAAGGTCCCCAACTCAAAGTCCTTGGCCAATCGAGTGCACTACGAGCCCTAATAAATGAATGGTACAACCCAAGGGACTGTGAGCAATGAAGGGGGTACATTCCTTGGGTAGTACGGGTTGTGGGGAAAATAGAGAGCTGGAGGATTAGAATTGTTGTGGGAGTAGAACCTGGATTTTGGGACAATTGTGTGTGGAGAGTGGACAACGAATGGGCTAGATATCCTTGTAGACTCATAGCCTTAGCTCATGGGTGGCCTGATATTGAGATAAATATGAACAACAATGCCTATGGATAGGAGTTTCATCTTTCGTATGCAGTGAATTGGGTAATTATTAATAGATACGTGTTTTTAGTCTATTCCGTTATTTTTTTTATTCCGCCATGTAAATTGTTTATATGAATGTTGTTGTTTGTTGTTTGCTTGAGAAATTACTTTCATGTATTAATATATGTTGTTAGATGCATTTAGA
The DNA here is from genome assembly GCA_000966675.3 of Picea glauca. Lineage (NCBI taxonomy): Eukaryota > Viridiplantae > Streptophyta > Pinopsida > Pinales > Pinaceae > Picea > Picea glauca. The sequence goes on along the minus strand of JZKD02S1476480.1, from coordinate 6,277 downwards.
ACCATGGTATTAGTCAAATGGTCAATTTTTTTTGTGATTTGTTTCTGGTAAGCTACAAGAATTTAATTAAGTAGAAAATATTAATTTTAATGTGTATTCCACTTCCACGCGTAATGATGCTCAACTAGTGGTTGGGTACGTTGCAAATTGGTATCAGAGCTTATGGTTCAAACATTGGACTGGTATGGGCCAGGATGAGTGCGTATTTGGGAAATTCACTATTGCAGACTTCAGTCTGAGTAAATTTGGGGAAACATAGAAAATTAGAGAGAAATTCCTCAAATTCGTGAGCAGATTTGAGTTTTAAATAACCCAANGATCAATGACTGAGGTTTATCTCACCTGATTCTAGATCCACGACCCACACTTTCTTAACTTCAGAGCATCTATTTCAGGGTTATTCTCACAACATGCAAGGTTTCCTTATGAAGGCCTCATTCTGAACAACTTGTATCAGAGTCTTCCACACAACTCCCATGAGTTATCTTCAATGCTTTCACTCTGAAAAACCCACAGATTAATGGTCCCGATCTCTTTAGATCAATGCATGTTGTTCTCTGCTGACTAACACAAGGTTCTTAAGGAGTTATGAAATCTTGTTTCAAGCACTTAGCCACTTTTCGATTTTTTCATAACTTTACTCTTGACCATCGAAGATTCAAAAAAAATTATATGGCCATTGCAAACTACCAACTTAGGGTCAAGAACCTCACATTACTTACAAGTTCCCACATAGGAAATGTGGGGAGTTTGAACAACTAACAGATCACACTTAGTGGTTTGTATGATTTTAGCAGAACAATAATGATCATTACAAAATAGCTCATCTTATAACATTTAAAATTCTAAGTTATGTATATAGAATTCCTCTTATATTTAGACATATACACACTCATACAAGGATTTCATTCATAAACATTGATATATTTCATTCATAGTTAGTTCAACATAGATGAAAATGTATTTGGTAAGGAAATAATCCACTCCAACTGACTGAGAGAGGATACCTTTCCTCCCAACCTTAGGCCTTTCTATAGGGTCACTTCCTACAACACACCACCCCTGTACCAGGCCATGATACCACCAAAGATATTGACTCAACAAGGCTTTGATTCTGTTATGATTTAGGAAGGTTACTCTCCTTCCTCCTCTGAAACAACATAAGTTTCCACCTCCCACTGAGCTTCAGGTCTTTGCAGGTTTATCAGGTGGTTTCTCAATTGGATTTCCTTTGAAAAAGGGAGGCCCTTCTCTACTCAAGAGTCCCTCTGTGACCTCCCCTTACCAGTGTTGGTTTCTGTCCAGTAAGCATGAATCTTCATCCCCCTATTTCTCCAGTTCGTGAATCCAAGTCTTCTCTGTTCAGGGTGATCATCAACATCTCAAATAAGCCTCTTGTTTTCCTTTAGAAAGCTACTCTTGTATTTCTCCATCAACACAACCGTGCCTCTGAACTCCCTTTCTCATATCTGAGCCTTTGTTTTATGTCTTCTCTTTTCACATTGGGTGTGTGTTTCTATAGTCATGTTCTCTGTGTATGTTCTTTCTCCTCTGTCTGATTCGCCCCTCATACTATGTGTGTGTGTTTTTCCTTTTCTTCAGTATTCCTCCTACTTTGAGGGTCTCCACAACTTCATGAAGACGTAACCTACAGTCTGTTGTCCTCATCTAAAGAAGGTGGTTCCGTGGTACCTTCCCCGTAAAATGTTCGATCGACCATTACCCCCTGTAATGGCCCAACTACCACCATCATTAATCCTCCACCCACCACTCTGTAACCTCCTTCCTTGGTCACTAGGTGTTATACCAATATGATATGGTGGTATATGTGGTCATTATGTTTGCAAACATAGGATAGCTTGCTTTGCAAGCTTCCTATTTTCTTCACTGAATCATGTCAGCTTCGTTCCACTCAACTATTCCATCAGTCCCTCTGCTCATCAATTACCTTTGATGTATCATGGCCAGTACTTATTAAGGTTGTTCCCTCATAGTCAACATTTTGGTGTTTATATTAAATCAAAACATGATTACATGCCTCATCATATAAACATATGAAGTGTGTGCATAATTACATTCATGGGAGAAAACAAGGAGTTACAGGTAAAGTTTGATTGCATTATAAAAATCTTGGTGTGTTGACAATGCATGTACAGTGAATGATGACTTCATTCTAAATAATATTATTAATGGTTGAATTCCATTTTTAATGTTAATAATGGCTGGAAATGATTGAATTGTTGGTAAATTACAATTCTGAGATCATTTCATGAACTACTGAAAATGTGCATGAGTGCTAAAAATCTTGTTGGCTGCAAGAAAGTTGAGGAAATTTCAAGTAGAGTGGTCTTGGATATGGCAATGATGTAATCCCATAAGGAATACTAATATATACAACTGCAAGATTCAAACATAATAAAAATAAATCTGATGCGTGAGAATATTTATCTTTCTGTATAAACAAATTTGAGAAATTAATAATTGGAAATCGTTATGATATGCTAACAATTTGTTTGGTTGCATGACAAATTGAGAAAATTGCAGGGAAAATGGTCTTGGATATGGAAAGGATGTAATCCCATAAGGAAGACTGATATCTACTACTGAAAGAGTCAAACAACTATGAAAATTAAACTCATGTTTGTGAAATTTTGTGTTCTCGTGTAAAACATATTTGAAATTTTATAATTATAGGATGATGTCTCATATTAACTTTATGCATGTGATGCATATGGGATGATTTCCATAGGGTGTATATTGCTAGTGGAAGTCTAGCAATGAGTTGGCATTTTTCTACGTAAGAATACCTTGGCAAATGATGGATCACCTGAGGAACTGTATATTAGTGAAAGAGATTCCTGAGTCTAGAGGGTGAGCACAGTAGAATAAATGGGTTGTAAGGCCTGAAGAGTGAACTCCCGTGTGAGTTGCACTATCAAAGAATCATGTTGTCAGGCCTGAAGAGTGAACTTTGTGTGAGTTGCATTGTTGAAGAACTAGGTTGTAAGGCCTGAAGAGTGAAATCCTCTATGAGTTGCACTATCGAAGAACTAGGTTGTCAGGCCTGAAGAGTGAACTCCTGTGTGAGTTGCATTGTAGTAGCAAGGTTGCTTCTAGTTATTTCCTGGTAGTTATTCCTAGCAGTGTGTCGCTTGATATCCTAGTAATGAGATTCCTAGTTACCTGTGCCAAAAGGGCCATGATAAATGAATGGTGCAACCTAATGGACCGAGGAAAATGAAGGGGGCACATTCCTTGGGTCAACCCCGACAAATGAATGGTACATTCCTTGGGTTAGTTCTGATAAAGGAATGGTGCGTTCCTTAGGTTGGGAAGGTCAAGAGGAAGAGAGCTGGTGGAAATCGGGATAGCTATAGGAGAATGTTAGTGGCTTATGTATATGTTTCAGGCCAAGGTGCCTTTATATCTTTGTTTTGAGGGCAGAGAACCTATGTACTTATGATTTTGGGGGTCAAAGCGCCTATGTATTTGTTGTATTGGGGGTCAGAGTTCCTATTTAGTTATGTTTAGGCTGGAATGCTTCTGTAATTTTGGGCCAGAGAGCCTATATGTTGATTAATGGCTAGGGAACTAGAATTGTAAAATGAAATTACACTTGTAGGTGTTGTGCACTGAGGATAGTGCAAAAATAAGGGGGAGGGGGATGTAACATCCCTAGTTTTAATCCCCACGAATTATAATGTAATGGTATAAATGTGAATTAGATTGGTGAGACGATGTGTTGGGGTGAAGAGATCGCATTGATTTAATGTGGTTGAGGGTTGGATTGCATATTATGAACATTGAAATAATTAATAAAAGTGATAATCATTCGTTGTGATACAAAATAGAAGAAGAATGATGGGGGGGATATGATTCCACAAGAGAGAGGGGTCCAAGGGGGGAATTATTCATGGGTATTAATCCAACCCACTTTCTTGAAATTATTATCATTATGTATAACCTTCTATTTTGTTGTTGAGTGTTCCTTAAGCCAATCATTAAACTCATGTAAGATAGTGGCTGTGAGTGGTCACATCCCATAATTATTGGAGAGCATGGACTGAAGTAAAATCATCCTTGAGAAGAGTGTGAGTTAAGCAAACAAGAAAGAAGAGGAAATTTGAGTAGAGAAGAGAGACAATTTTTACAGGCAGATTTTGGGCAGCAAGAGGAGAGGGGAGTGCTAGGAAGAGAACCAACCATGTTGTGATTGAAGGAAATGATTATTGGGATGTGTGTTATGTTGGAAATAAGGCTGATGTGTCTATAAAATGGGTTGTAAGCCGATATTATTTTTTCCTTTTGAGGAAGTGACTTAAGAGCCTGGTAAAGGCTACTGAGAGAACTCCTTGGGAAGCTGAGAGTTCCTAAAGGTCCCCAACTCAAAGTCCTTGGCCAATCGAGTGCACTACGAGCCCTAATAAATGAATGGTACAACCCAAGGGACTGTGAGCAATGAAGGGGGTACATTCCTTGGGTAGTACGGGTTGTGGGGAAAATAGAGAGCTGGAGGATTAGAATTGTTGTGGGAGTAGAACCTGGATTTTGGGACAATTGTGTGTGGAGAGTGGACAACGAATGGGCTAGATATCCTTGTAGACTCATAGCCTTAGCTCATGGGTGGCCTGATATTGAGATAAATATGAACAACAATGCCTATGGATAGGAGTTTCATCTTTCGTATGCAGTGAATTGGGTAATTATTAATAGATACGTGTTTTTAGTCTATTCCGTTATTTTTTTTATTCCGCCATGTAAATTGTTTATATGAATGTTGTTGTTTGTTGTTTGCTTGAGAAATTACTTTCATGTATTAATATATGTTGTTAGATGCATTTAGAACCATGGTATTAGTCAAATGGTCAATTTTTTTTGTGATTTGTTTCTGGTAAGCTACAAGAATTTAATTAAGTAGAAAATATTAATTTTAATGTGTATTCCACTTCCACGCGTAATGATGCTCAACTAGTGGTTGGGTACGTTGCAAATTGGTATCAGAGCTTATGGTTCAAACATTGGACTGGTATGGGCCAGGATGAGTGCGTATTTGGGAAATTCACTATTGCAGACTTCAGTCTGAGTAAATTTGGGGAAACATAGAAAATTAGAGAGAAATTCCTCAAATTCGTGAGCAGATTTGAGTTTTAAATAACCCAAATTTGTTTGAGATGTTTAATGGCATCGATATGCAAAGTTGGAAAGTTAAAATTCAACCTTGAAGGTTGAATTTTGTACTTTAATGTCTTCTATAACATTGGACATAGTTTGATGAATCAATGGTCGAGATCACGTTAGATCTCGAGATCAACAACCTCGATTCATTTTGGTAAATTTTAAAATTTATAAGGTTTCATAGTTTTGCAAAGGGAATATATTAATGGCCAAGATATGTTTCGGCATTTAGAGAAGGAGAGAATCGATGACTATGATTCATTTTCATCTATTTTGAAGTTGAAGTGGATCAACGACCAAGATCATTATGAATGGAAGATTGACGGTCTAGATTTGTCGGGAACTGGTTGAAAAATTTCTAAGTTTTAGAGTTAGCCAAAGGAGATCGTCAACGGGCCGATGGGCCGACGATTGGGTCAGTTGGATTTTGGAAAAGTATTTTTTAGTTGTCTAAGGGAAATATCTAACAGATCGATGGTCTGACGGTCAGGTCCACTGAATTGGCGAAGTGATGGGTCAAGAGAAATGACTGATGGTTGATGAAGGAAAGTGGGTGATGACGTGTCATGTCACATCAACATCCACATGTCATGCGAAATTATCATCGACGTGTCATTCCATGTCAGTCAAAATTCCATGTTAGAGTCTACATGCCATGCCACGTCAGCATCCATGTGTCATGCCACGTCAGCGGTTTCCACGTTATCCAAGAGAAATGGCTGACGATCGATGGTCTGGTCAGCCAAATTGGGGAAGTGTTTTTTTCATGCAACAGGAAAATTTGATGGGCCGATGGTCGGGTCATCTGAATTAATTAGGAGTTTCATCCGCCAATGAGAATCGCCGATGGTCGCGATTAATGATCAGGTCATCCGGCTCAGGGATGTGTTGCAATTGGTTGCCAGGAAAGGGATCGATGGCCGACGGTCGGATCTATAGTTTATGCAGTTAGGAAGATCAATGTTTTATATTTCCCTTTATTTTGAGATTGATAGTTCATATTACCACGTAGGCAAGACTGTCCATCAATTTAAAAAAAAAAAACAAGTGTCAAGACATTTTCTTATTTTGGCCATAAATGGAGCATATTAAGTCAGATTAA
>JZKD02S1476479.1:150513-162682 GCA_000966675.3 Picea glauca | reverse complement strand
TAGCATTCAAACTTTCTTCATGTATTTCAACTATCTCCAACACAAGGGATAACTATCCAAATTCACAAGCATTTAGAAAAGGCATGGAACAAGACCAAATACTTTTATTTTTGTAATCAAATACTGATTTCGTGCTCTTCATTATAATTGCACTTGATCCCAGGAATAAAGATCCAAGTTAAAAAAAAAAAAAACTCAGTTATCGTAATTCAAATTCAAGAAACCTAAAAGCTCTATAGAGCCAGGGAGAGAACCAGCTCATTCAATCTATAAGAATTTGGTGTCTTGAACTAGTCTATTAAATTGCATTTTTGAATATATAAATGGATTTAGCGTAATGAAAATTTTTGGGACACTGATTATACAAACTTAGTCACTCAAATCTGCAGATCCAACCATTCGCCCCATTCACCCCTGGTTTTGGGCAAAATGAGATTGCAAAAACAAACCAAAAGATTGTTCAATAATTGTTTTATATTGTGATGATGCCTCAAGGATTTGCTACGTATTTTGCACATGTATCCAGCACACCATAACTTACCATCTGTCTTTGTGTGGGTGGATTACTTTTCACTATGTACAGTGTATCTCCAAACAAACATTTGAATAATGTTAGTCAGCTTGAGAAAAAGACACTCTTGTTCATAGACAAAATTTAATCTATTTGAATATCAATAAGCGTGATATGTATGTTTTTATAGTTTTTCATAGTTGTTATATAATTATTCTGGAGTTTGAATTGTATAGAGTGTTTTGAAATGTTCAAATTTTCCAGTGGACATTCCACCCATCATCAGGAACAACTGAGCTTCAGTTGTTCCTGATGATGGGTGGAGTGTCCACTGAGACTTTTCAAAACACTCCACACAGTTCAAACTCCAGAATAATTATACAACAACCAATATTAAACTTGTCAATTAACTTACAGCATATCTAGTTTGTCCAATTCTCCAATATAGGCATTTTTCCAGAAATCCTTTCTTAAGACTAATGTTGTCAGATTCTTCAGGTCTTGTATGAATGAAAGAGATGTACCCCCTCCAGGTATGTCCCATATAATGAGGCTAGTTAATTTGGTCAAGTTTGAAATGCTTGAATGAATTGGCCCCTCAAAAGAAGTTCCTTCAAGTTTCAACTCCTCAAGTGGGCTTCAGTTTCCAAGAAAATCTGGAATCTTTCCAGTAAAGTTGTTGCTAGATGCCCAAAATATTGTCAACTGCTTTAAATTGGCATATGTCGTAGGTATCTCACCACTGAATCGATTGCTTCGAACGTAGCAATAAAATGCCACGACAGAAAGCTACCCGAATTGGGCCTTTTGTGCTTGATTTCAACATTATGCTGATGCAGTTCATTCTAAGTAAAAGTGGTGAATCCTAAGGGTTTAGCGTTTAGCAATAGGGCTCTTCTTCTACAATATTCAGCCACTGAAGCAAACTGAATTTGCACATATATTTGGTGTGCTTTCTTGTAACAAAATCCCAAACCTGCCAACTATAATGAAACCCTAGCGTTGTTAACAACAAACCTGTAAGCTGGTTCAAGAGATCCAGAAAATAAAACCATGTTACATCATTTGTCACAACAATCAACTGACATCATATGTAATATCATCAAATAGATACATAAAAGTAACCTAGAAATGCCCAAGTTCAACAAAGAAAATGATATTATCAAGTAAATGATAGAAAATCAATAAACTGAGTTGATAAAATAGGACGTTATCTCAACATCCACCCATCAAAAAATGAAGAAAAACATATTTAATATTGCCTCTCTGCATCTGGAAGGACTTGTTTGTGATTAGTACCTATGATAAGTATCATGAACCTGAGGTATCTGTCACTTGGAAAGCATTTATAAACAATTTGAATTTGTTTGTCCATGGCTTCTTCAAACATTCTTGTTAATGTAAATAAAGAAAATTTAAATGTGTGTTTTTGTTTTTAATTTTATAAAGTATAAAGGTCGAATTCAATAATTCACTATATTTCCAAGACCCATAAGAAAATTCGACTATAGCTCATCAAACAGTTAACTCCATGAGCACTCTCCACATTTTTCAAAACCCTAATAAAGAACCCAACAACATCAAACCATATTTGTGAAAGTGTTAGGTATAATATAATAGTAGCCACGTCCTTGACCCCTTTGGATCCCAAACCAAGGAGACCTATGATCAGTTGTAATAGAAATTGATTTTGAGCTTAAATCCATGGCTTGTTTCAGAATTCAAGGGCATACCATAGATTTAAAACTAAGCTTATGGACATTGGAGACTGACATATGGACATTGGAGACCAACACAATGGAACAGATAATGGTAGATCTGATGTAACAATCGATATCTAAAAAGAAATATTACAAGTTTATGGCTTGGCAAAATAATTTCATTCATAATTTTATTCGGGTACCTCAAAACCTAAAATTTAGCTCTAATAGAAATGTCCAGTAAAGAGAACTACCAGATTTACCACGATCCTAAAATTTCAAATACATCCAAGAAGTACCAACAAAGAACGAAAATCTATAACACCTAGGTTTTGATAAAATTTTAATTGAGAAAGCCCATAGGTCATAAGGGTTAGAACTTGGCTCTAATACCATATGTAAGGTATCAAAGTTCTCACAAAGATAAATCCATAAATTATCCAATTAAATAACCAATAATTTTTAATTAAGGGAACCCTAATGAAATTTAATCAACTCACAGGGGTGAGGAACTTACTTGTGTTGGAGAACCCAACTTACCTGCAACTCGATGACGCCATAAACACAATAATACCCTTATCCTTGACCTGACAACCGCAACACAACGTGGGGGACGACTCTCCACCCAACCGTAGACTTTGCTACTCTCATCTTTAGTAGCAGGTCACCCCCGAGCCCTCAATCTACTACCATGCCAGTAAATCCTTATCCTAGACCTCTCTATAGCTTCATCCCAAGAGAGATGTGCAAAAGAGAGATGTCATTTTATCATTCTTTTCCTCTTTATATAGAGTCCATCCATGGTAAAAAATCGGAACCCTAGGATCTTTTATTTACTTATTTATTATATTTTAAGGTTTCTTCCCAATTTTTGTTACTTATTTTACATTTTTCTTTAATTATCCAAGTATCCATAAAAAGTACTTATTATGACCCCCTTTTAGGATAATTATTATATAATTTATTATTATTATTTATTCATATAAGTATTTATTATGACCATTTTAAGAGGATTATTATACTCCTTTATTGTTATTATATATATATATATATATATAACAATAATATGAGGCATGACAACATAGCTTTATCGTGAGTCAAAATGATGCAGACCCCTCTTCTATCCTAAGGGTTGTGCAATCTCTCGGTTTAGGATCGACCAAGAAACTAAGGCTGACTGACTCTTCAGCCCCTCAAGAACCTCAATTCCACTTAACAAGCCCTCTTTTCCTTAAAGCATAGGTTATATGGAACCAACAACCTTCTCCTTAACGCCTTTAAGCTTCAACATATTTAGGCGCTAGCTCTCTAGTTAAGCCCCTCCCTTTATGTGGCCAAGGTTGTGACCAGTCGCCTAATCGAAAGGCGCGTCGCGACTTCGTGTATCGGGTCTTTACATGCAAGTCACTTCGACTCTCCTGACTTCTGAAATCCCGACAGGAGCCTAGCTCATGTTAGTCCCTCTATTCTCCTTCGCCGATGTGACCCTTCACTATGATCGTGGACCAATCTTTCGAGCACGTCGCAATTTCTCATTTCACGAGTTCGCACTTTGTGAATTGTCTCCCTGGACAATCAACGGTCCAAATCTCTCCTCGATCTGACGACTCAGATCAAATCGCGATTTCGCGATCCGCGAGTTCTTAGAACTCTTACCTCTGATTTCCCGAGTCACGAACTCTTGACAAGACCAGATCTACGGTTCAACTCCCTCCTTCGATCAACAGATGTGATCAAATCACGGTTTCGCGTTTCACGAGTTCTTGTAACTCTGCCTTTGACTTCTTTAAGTCACGAGTCAATGAAATGTTGATCTCTCGCCACGTGCCCTCCTTGACGATGGACGGTATCGATGATTTCAGAATGATCAATGGTCATGATCTTTTCGCGAGTTCGCACTTCGCAAATCCTCACAACTCTGATCTTTGACCTTTCCACTCTGCGAGTCATAGAAATGTTGATCGCTCGCCACGTGTCCTCCTTGACAACGAACGACTCCGATGATTTCGGGGTTTCGTAAGTCTGATTCTCCTGTACACTTTCAAATCTTTAAGGTTAGTGCACTTTACCTTGATCGGACGGCTACAATCTTTTTGCGCGCAGATCAGACAGCTAATATTCTTTCTATGGCTCTCAGATCAAACAACTGAGATATTTTCTTTGCGCTTAGATCGGACGGCTGAGATCTTTTCATTTGCGCTCACTCCTCGTTGTCTGGATGTTGATCGAATGATCCAGATCTTTTCCCTTGAGCTTACGCTTTCTTCTAACTTAGAATGTTTTTCAAAAGATTTAAAGGCTTCGACATTTATCCTTTCTGTGAGTCCGCTTCTTGGATCTCATTCACACTTCTTGGAAAGTGCTACCCCTCCTGAGCTTGATCTCCTCAAAGATTTCAATCTCCCAAACACTTCTTTCTTTTCCGAGAAATTCGTCGACCTCAGATCCAAAGATTCTTGAAAAGAATTATTTCTCTCCCTCCCGGTGTTCTTCTGCTCTCGTCCTTTGACTTCTTTACGGAGTCACTTCGACTCTTCATCGAATTCCAGACTTGTGCACTCTTTGCAACAAATATTTACACAGATTTGAGTTCTTACGACAACTATGCACTTCTTGCAGCAGTCACTTTGCACTCCTTAGAAGGGAAATCTTACGTTATTTCTCCTGAGCTTTATGAGTCGAAACAGACCCTACCAACGCACTCCTTGCGGACTGTGTGCACACCTTGCACCGGCTCCCGAAGAAAAGTGATTTTAAAATTTATATAAGCATTTCAACGCTACATGCACTCGTAGCAAGATTCATTCATTCTTGAAAAGATTAACGACAACAACAGGGAAATTGTAGACAATATTCACACCATACATTGGATCAATTTTCCTCTGTTATCTTCATTCAAAATCAAGAAAATGGTTTCATCTAAAATCAAAGCAACAACTACTGTTCACAAATTCCTACTTGCTCATAATTCTTGTAACCCTTCTTTTGAGCGTACAAAATCTCTCTTTATACAAAAGAAACAAACTAATTGCTATCTAATTGTTGTTACATTGAGAATAGGGTTAAGCTCCCAAGTCACACGTGCTCATTTTGTCTCCACGTGTGTGATCTTTCCTCTTTTGTTTTCTATCGCTTCAAAATATTTGCAGTACTGGCTAGCATTCGAGACTTTGGATTGGCTCTCAGGCGCAGAGTTGTCCTGCCACGTGTACTTGTTGACGATGCTCCTGCATCATACTCCCCCTGGAAAAAAATTCATGGACTCCTTTCCATGAGCTCTTGTACCGACTTTCCATGCTTCTGGATATCAGATTCACTTTCCCAACTGGCATCTTCTATTGGGTGTCCCTTCCACTTGACCAGATATTCAAAATAGGTCTTCCTTTTGGTCTTCTTACCAATCCTCTGATCAATGATCTTTTCCATCTGTGGTTTTTCTGCTATAGGCATTTGTTTCTCCCACTGAATCTTCCCTTGATCTGTTGATCCCTCTGTGTCATCCTTCATGTAAGGATACAGGTCTGAGACGTTGAATATGGGCAATATGCCCACATCATCTGGCAGCTCGATCTCATAGGCGTTTGCACGATCTTATCTTCTTCATCTTACACGATCCTATCTTCTTCATCTTGAGCTTTTATATGTCCCTCTAGGGAACCTTTCCTTCTTGAGATGTGCCAGAACCTGATCTCCTACTTCAAATTGAAGTTATCTACGATGTTGATCAGCTCTGCGCTTGTACTCTTGGCTAGAATTCTGCAACTGCCCCCTGATCTGGCTATGGAGATTTTGCATTTCTGCAGCAAAATCTTATGCTCCAGCACTTTTTATCTTACTTTGTTCCAAGTCTCTCAACTCAGATACTCCCCTAGGTTACATCCCATACAATATTTGGAACAAGCTCTTCCCAGTGCTCATGTTTGGTGAGTTGTTGTATGCAAAATCTGCTTGTGGCAGAATCCGATCCCACTGATTATGGTGCTCGGTGACTAGACTCCTCAACAAGTTCCCCAAACTTTTGTTTACCACCTCAGTCTACCCATCTGTCTGAGGGTGATAGGCTGAGCTGAAGGACAAATATATCACTAACTTCTTCCACAGTGTTCTCCAAAAATGACCAACAAATTTTGTGTCTCTGTCTGAAACAATGCTTCTGGGTAGGCTGTGAAGTCTCACAACTTCCTTAAGGAACAGATTTGCAACATGTGTTGCATCACTGGTCTTCTAGCATGGGATAAAGTGTGCCATATTTGAAAATCTATCCACCACCACAAATATGGAATCACATCCTCTTTGCGTTCTTGGCAGTCCCAACACAAAATCCATACTTATTGCATCCCAAGGCCTCTCCGATATGGGCAATGGTTTATACAATCCAATGTTATGTCTTTTACCTTTTGCATGTTGGCAAATTCTACATCTGTTCATGAATTTTATCACATTTGTTCTCATACATGGATAATAGTATGAATTGCTCAACTGTGCAAATGTCTTATCATGGCCGAAATGTCCAGCCAAACCTCCACTATGTTTTTCCTTCAAAAGATTATCCCTCATTGAGAATTTTGGTATGCACAATTGATTTCCCTTGAAAAACAATCCCTCTTGAATCATATACTCTATCCATTGGCTCCTATCTCTCAGCACAAGATTCACGCATGCTTCGTATGCTTCCTTGAAGTCTGGATCATCACTGTACATTTCCTCAAGGTGTTCAAACCCTAAGGTCTTTACCTGAAATTCCTGCATAGTCAAACATCTCCTACTCAATGCATCAACAACTTTGTTAGCATCCCCAACAATATGTTTTATGACAAAAGTAAAATTTTGCATATATTCAATTGACTTCGCATGCCTCTGATTCAATTTTTCATGTCTGGTTATGAATTGTAAAGCTTGGTTATCACTATACAAGACAAATTCTGGTGGGACAAGGTAATGTCTCCATTTCTTCAGGGCTTGGATTATGGCATAAAACTCTTTGGCATAGGTGGAGTATTTTTTCTTAGTCTCATTCAGCTTCTCGCTGAAGTAAGCAATAGGTCTATTGTACTGGCTCAAAACTCCTCCAATGGCAACTCCACTTGCATCGCACCTTACCTGAAACGTCTTCTCAAAATTTGGCAAGACCAGAATTGGTCACTCCGTTACTTTCTCCTTCAAGCTCTTCTCGGCTTCCTCTCTCCATTTAAAATATGTGTGCCTCTTCTTCACTGTATCCATCATTGGTGCACAAATTCCACTAAAATATCTGATGAACTTCCTATAGAAACTCGCTAATCCATGGAATCTTCTTACCTCAAACATGCTCCTTGGTGATGGTCATTCTTTGATTGCTTTCACCTTCTTCGAATCCATCTTCATTTCATTTGAAGAGATCACAAAACCCAAGTAAATTAGTTTTGTCTTCATAAAAGAGGACTTCTTCAGGTTTATCAACAACTTCTCATGTTGTAGTCTTCTCATCACTAGTGTCAGGTGCCTCAAGTTCTCCTCTTTAGTATTGCTAAAGATCAGTATGTCATCTAGATACACAACCACGAACTTGCCAATGAAATCTTTTAGTATTTCATTCATCAATATCATAAAAGTACTCGGGGCATTGGTTAAGCCAAATGGCATAACAAGCCATTCATACAAACCTTCATTTGTCTTAAAGGTTGTCTTCCACTCATCACCTTCTCTCATTCTGATCTTGTGATATCCACTTTTCAAATCTATCTTACAAAAGAAATTTGCTCCACTTAAACAGTCCATCAAATCATCTATTATTGGCAAAGGGAATCTATACCTAATAGTGATCTTGTTGATGGCTCTTGAGTCTATACACATTCTCCATCCTCCATCTTTCTTTGGAATCAACACAGTTGGTACTGCGCTTGGACTCAATCTCTCTCTGACCAAACCCTTGTCTAACAATTCTTGGACTTGGTTCTTTACCTCCTCATTCTCTCGAGGTGTCAGTTTGTATGCCGCTTTGTTTGGCAGACTTTCTCCTGGTATCAAATATATATGATGGTTGATACTTCTGATGGATGGTAATGAGTTAGGCAGTTCATCCACTACTATGTCGCAAAAAAATTTCAACAATTCTTAAACTTCTTCAGGCAAATCATCCATCGAAGTACTAGTAAGGATGACTCTGGGTTTCCTCACCACAGCAAACTACATCTCCTATTCTTTCTTAACTTCTTTCAGGAGTTCCTTCCCACTCATGAGAAGTATGCTTATGTTGGCTTCCCCTTTCACTTTCTTCTCCTTTATTGGTAGCAACATGTGTGTCCTCCCATTCTTCTCCAAGGTGTATGTATTCGTCCTCCCATCATGAATTACATTCTTGTCAAACTTCCATGGTCTTGCCAACAAAATATGGCATACATCCATGGGAATTACATCACACAAAATTTCATCTCTATATCTTCCTATCTAAAATTCAACCAAGCATTGTTTAGTAACCATTACCTGGTGTCCTTTCTGCAACCATGAGACTTTATATGGCTCTGGGTGTGCAGTTGTCTCCAGCTCCAATTTCTCCACCATCTCCGTGGATACTAAGTTATCAGTGCTCCCACTGTCAATTTTCACCTTGCATACTCTGTCTTTAGTCTTGCAAGTTGTCCTGAATAGACTGTTCCTCTGTATTGGATTTTTAACTTCTGCCTCTGGTTTTAAGAGAACCTTTCTCATCATCGGGGATGTTCTATCCTCTACTCCTTTTGCTTCAACATTCCCTCTTTGTGCTTCCGAAATGTGAGATTTTCCTCCTTTCTTTTTCTCAGGGCATTCCCAAGACATGTGCTATGTCTTTCCACGGGCATACCATCTTATTCCTCCTCTGCCTCTTCCTCTAGAAGAGTTTCTTCCACCACCCTCTCTTCCTCGAGAACTTCCTCCTCTTTCCGAGTGACTGTGTGGAGTTTCAACCTCGTCTTTGGAATTGTGCGCCTTGTCATGGGAAACTCCCTTGCCTTTGTTCGAGGCCGAGATTTTACCTTTACTTCGTTGGATTTGTTTTCTGGCCAACTTCTCTTCTGCCTTCAGCACAAACTAATAAGCATCCTCCACTGTCCTTATCGACATCATGCTTAGATCATCCCGGATTTCGTACCTCAGGCCATTCATATACCTGGAAACTTTTTCTTCGTCTCGCTCTCTTTGTCCAACTCTGATGTTCAACTTGTATAAATCCTCTGTGTATTATTTGACTGTCATACCCTTCTATCTTAGGTTCTGCAACTTCCTGAACAGATTGATACGATAATCTTTGGGCATGAATTTAGCCTTCAGCTTGGCTACCATTATGTCCCAATTATTTATCTTTTGTTTTCCTCTACTTCGCCTCTCATCCTTCAGTTCATCCCACCACAGTGTTGTGTGTCCTTTAAGCCTGGTGAAAGCATGTCTCACCCTTTTCTTCTCATTGACATCTTCATAATCGAAATATTTGTCCATAGACCTTATCCAATCCAGCAGTTCTTCAGCATCCAAATTGCCTTCATACATTGGGACCTCTATCTTGGCTCTAGCTCCCAATCTAAAAACTGTTCTTAGCAAGCATTCTTCGGCAACGTGTTCCCTTGCAGCTTCTTTGGCTTCTACATCTTCACTATCTTCATCGTTGACGTCTCCAGCATCAGGTGCTCTTCTCTGCACTGCTTCCATCACTTTCAGCCTTGGACGAAGTTCTCACATCTCTCTTTCTACAACACGATTGGCTAAAGGTGGCTTCCCTCGTCTCCTCAGTGGCATTTTGTTGATTTTCTCTCACACATAGAGTACAACGTCGATTTCTTTTGTCTCATTCATCTCCTTTATCTTCTTCGCCTAAAATCTACAGACGAAAAGGTGTTATGATACCACTTGATGCAGACCCCCCTTCTATCCTAAGGGTTGTGCGACCTCTCGATCTAGGATCGATCAAGAAATTGAGGTTGACTGACTCTTCGACCCCTCAAGAACCTCAATTCCACTTAGCAGGCCCTCTGTCCCTTAAAGCGCAGGTTATATGGAACCCACAGCTTTCTCCTTAACAAATTTAAGCTTCAACATATTTAGGCGCTAGCTCTCCTGGTTAAGCCCCTCCTTTTATGTGGCCATAGTTGTGACCAGTCGCCTAATCGAAAGGTGCGTTGTGACTTCGCGTATCTGGTCTTTACATGCGAGTCACTTCGACTCTCCCGACTTTCGAAATCCCAACAAAATCCTAGCTCATGCTAGCCCCTTTATTCTTCTTCACCAATGTGACCCTTCGCTATGACCATGGGCCAATATTTCGAGCACGTCATGATTTTGCATTTCACGAGTTCGCACTTTGCGAATCATCTCCCTGGACAATCAATGGTCCAAATCTCTCCTCGATCCGACGACTCAGATCAAATCGCGATTTCGTGATTCGCGAGTTCTCAGAACTCTTACCTCTGATTTCCCGAGTCACGAAATCCCGACAAGACCATATCTACGGTTCAGCTCCCTCCTTCGTTCAACGGCTGTGATCAAATCTTGATTTCGTGTTTCACGAGTTCTTGTAACTCTTCCTTTGACTTCTTTAAGTCACGAGTCAATGAAATGTTGATCTCTCTCTACGTGCCCTCCTTGATGATGGACGGTCTCAATGATTTCAGAACGATCAATGGTCGTGATCTTTTCGCAAGTTCGCACTTCAAGAATCCTCACAACTCTGCTCTTTGACCTTTCCACTCTGCGAGTCAACGAAATGTTGATCTCTCGCCACGTGTCCTCCTTGAAAACTTACGACTCCGATGATTTCAAGGTTTCGTAAGTCTGATTCTCCTGTACACTTTCAAAGATTTAAGGTTAGTGCACTTTACCTTGATCGGACGACTATGATCCTTTTGTGCGCAGATCAGACGGCTAAGATTCTTTCTCTGGCTCTCAGATCGAACATCTAAGATCTTTGCTTTGCGCTTAGATTGGATGGCTGAGATCTTTTCCTTTGCGCTCATTCCTCGTTGTCTAGACGTTGATCGGACGATCCAAATCTTTTCCCTTGAGCTTACGCTTTCTTCTAACTTATAAGATTTTTCAAAAGATTTAAAGGCTTCAACCTTTATCCTTCCTGTGAGTTTGCTTCTTGGATCTTTTTCGCACTTCTTGGAAAGTGCTACCCCTCCTGAGCTTGATCTCCTCAAATATTTCGATCTCCCAAGCACTTCTTGCTTTTCTGAGAAATTTGTCAACCTCATATCCAAATATTCTTGAAAATAATTCTTTCTCGCCCTCCTGGCGTTCCTCTACTCTCGTCCTTCGACTTATTTATGGATTTCCTTCGACTCTTCGTCAAATTCCAGACTTGTGCACTCTTTGCAATAGATATTTACACAGATTTGAGTTCTTGCAACGACTGTGCACTTCTTGCAGCAGTCACTTTGCACTCCTTGCAAAGGAAATCTTACCCTATTTCTCTTGGGCTTTACGAGTCGAAACATACCCTATCAACGCACTCCTTGCAGATTGTGTGCACACCTTGCACCGGCTCCCGAAGAAAAGAAATTTTAAAATTTATACAAGCATTTCAAAGTTACATGCACTCGTAGCAAGATTGATTCATTCTTGAAAATATTAACGACAACAACAGGGAAATTGTAGACAATATTCACACCATACATTGGATCAATTTTCCTCTGTTATCTTCATTCAAAATCAAGAAAATGGTTATAGCTAAAATCAAAGCAACAACTATTGTTCACAAATTCCTACTTGCTCATAATTCTCGTAACCCTTCTTTTGGGCGTACAAAATCTCTCTTTATGCAAAAGAAACAAACTAACTGCTATCTAATTGTTGTTACATTGAGACTAGGGTTAAGCTCCCAAGTCACACGTGCTCATTTTGTCTCCACGTGTGTGATCGTTCCTCTTTTGTTTTCTATCACTTCAAAAGATTTGCAGTACTGACTAGCATTCGAGACTCCGGATTGGCTCTCAGGCGCAGAGTTGTC
>JZKD02S1476479.1:140319-150503 GCA_000966675.3 Picea glauca | reverse complement strand
TCTTTGATGCCACAGCATAACCTTTTCTCCAGAGACTATAGGAGTTCTTTCTTCTTCAACTCCAATATCAGGAACAATGGAACTATTACACCCATCACTAATAGTGCTTCCTTGCGACTTATACAGAGTTCCAAACTGAACTCCCTTCAGCAACACCATTGCTCCTCGAACCATCCTGCAAGCTTCCTTTTCAAATATTTTTTTTACCCCTGCATCGTCCATTTTGCTTACAGAAATCAAATTTCTAGCCAAACCTGGGATGTGTAGAACACCAGGCGGTGTTTTAATCCTTCCATCTATGAGCCTCAACTTGACTCTTCCTCATCCTATGATTCTGGTTGTCGAATCATCACCTAAGAAAACATTACCTCCATCATACCTTTCATATTCATAGAACCACTCCCTGTGGAGAATCATATGAAAGGATGCCCCAGAGTCAACCAACCATGCCTCATGATATGCATGTGTGCTTGAAGAAACCAAGTACACATCCCCTCCTTCTTCCTTGGAGGTATTTTCTTCTGTAGAATGAGATTCCTTAGATCCCTTCTTTTTCTCAACCTTGGATCTACACTGCTTCTTGTAGTGCCCTTCTTTTCCACATCTCCAACATACCCTTACACATTTTTTGATAGATTTAGATCTACCCTTAGACTTAGATCTCCCACTTGATAAATTAGATCTATTCCTTTCCTGGGAATGTCCTTTTTCAAATAATGAGTCTGTGCTCTATCCTTCCATATTCTTCCATCTCATCTCCTCTGACAACAAGAATGAGACCACTTCTTCAAACTTCAAGGCCGTTTTATTACTACCTATGGCCACAACCAGACCATCCTAAGAGTCTGGTAAAGAACACAATAAATTGATACATTTATCTTCATATGAAATTTTAATCTCAACAGATACTAACTGACTTACCATAGTATTGAAGGTGTTCAAATGCTCTGGCACCGAGTCTCCATCTCTCATCCTTAGGTTATATAGCTTCTTTCTCAGAAATAATTTATTTACTAGGGACTTAGACTGATGCAACTTCCCCAACTTTTCCCATAAATCCTTGGTTGTAGCTTCCTCTGACACATTCAGTAATACTAAATTAGAGAGACACAGTCAGATTGTGCTCTTTACCTTCCGATCCAACTTTTTCCAGTCATCTGTTGAAGTTCCTATAGGTGTAGTACATGGATCTACCGTGATCCATTGATCTATGCCCACCAACATATCTTCCATATTGAGCTTCCACAACTCAAAACTTTACCCATTAAACTTCTCGATCTCCAGCTTCGAATTGCTTGCCATTTCTTTTCACCTAAAAAATCAATACCACANCAATATCAGGAACAATGG
This sequence comes from Picea glauca, assembly GCA_000966675.3. NCBI lineage: Eukaryota > Viridiplantae > Streptophyta > Pinopsida > Pinales > Pinaceae > Picea > Picea glauca. The sequence continues at coordinate 149,153 of JZKD02S1476479.1, read as the reverse complement.
AACTATTACACCCATCACTAATAGTGCTTCCTTGCAACTTATACAGAGTTCCAAACCGAACTCCCTTCAGCAACACCATTGCTCCTCGAACCATCCTACAAGTTTTCTTTTCAAATATTTTTTTTACCCCTGCATCGTCCATTTTTCTTACAAAAATCAAATTTTTGGCCAAACCTGGGATGTGCAGAACACTAGGTAGTGTTCTAATCCTTCCATCTATGAGCCTCAACTTGACTCTTCCTCGTCCTATGATTCTGGTTGTCGAATCATCACCTGAGAAAACATTACCTCCATCATACCTTTCATATTCGTAGAACCACTCCCTGTGGGGAATCATATGAAAGGATGCCCCAGAGTCAACCAACCATGCCTCATGATATGCATGTGTTCTTGAAGAATCCAAGTACACATCCCCTCCTTCTTCCTTGGAGGTATTTTCTTCTGTAGAATGAGATTCTTTAGATCCCTTCTTTTTCTCAACCTTGGATCTACACTGCTTCTTGTAGTGCCCTTCTTTTCCATATCTCCAACATACACTTACAAAATTTCTGACAGATTTAGATCTACCCTTAGACTTAGATATCCCACTTGATAAATTAGATCTATTCATTTCCTGGGAACGTCCTTTTGCAAATAATGCGTCTGTGCTCTGTCCTTCCATATTCTTCCATCTCATCTCCTCTGAAAACAAGGATGAGACCACTTCTTCAAACTCAAGGCAGTTGTATTACTACCTATGGCCACAACCAGACCATCCCAAGAGTCTGGTAAAGAACACAATAAACTGATACATTTATCTTCATATGAAATTTTAATCTCAACAGATAGTAACTAACTTACCATAGTATTGAAGGTGTTCAAATGCTCTGCCACCGAGTCTCCATCTCTCATCCTCAGGTTATACAACTTCTTTCTCAGAAATAGTTTATTTACTAGGGAATTAGACTGATGCAACTTCCCCAACTTTTCCCATAAATCCTTGGTTGTAGCTTCCTCTGACACATTCAGTAATACTAAATTAGAGAGACACAGTCAGATTGTGCTCTTTGCCTTCCGATCCAACTTTTTCCAGTCATCTGCTGAAGTTCCTATAGGTGTAGTACCTAGATCTACCGTGATCCACTGATCTCTGTCCACCAACAGATCTTCCATATTGAGCTTCTACAGCTCAAAACTTTACCCATTAAACTTCTTGATCTCCAGCTTCGAATTGCTTGCCATTTCTTTTCACCTAAAAAATCAATACCACAGATCTCCCACTGTAACAAGGCTTATTACAGTCCCGATCCAAACTCTTGACCATAAAGGCGTCCCCCTGAAGCCAATAAAGCTCTGATACCAAATGCATATTCTAACCTTGTACAATATCTATGGCAAACATATATTCAGTAAAAGAACAGAAAATATACAATGGAAAATACAAACATTACATAGATATTTCCCCCCCTGGAAACCAAACCGGGAAAACCAACATATTGTATATTCATTCATGAGTGATACATTGTTTACAATACAATATACATATAGGAGCCAACGACATCCAAAACCCTAACCCAATGACCTGGATTAGTCCAAAACCCTAATTCCTTAACCGGANACCAACATATCTTCCATATTGAGCTTCCACAACTCAAAACTTTACCCATTAAACTTCTCGATCTCCAGCTTCGAATTGCTTGCCATTTCTTTTCACCTAAAAAATCAATACCACAGATCTCCTACTGTAACAAGGCTTATCACAGTCTCGAGCTAAACCCTTGATCACAAAGGCATCCCCTTGAAGCCAATAAAGCTCTGATACCAAATGCATATTCTAACCTTGTACACTATCTATTGCAAACAAATATTCAGCGAAAGAACAAAAAATATACAATGGAAAATACAAACATTACACATATATTTTTTCCCCTAGAAACCAAACCGGGAAAACCAGCATATTGTATATTCATTCATGAGTGATACATTGTTTACAATACAATATACATATAGGAGCCAGCGGCATCCAAAACCCTAACCCAATGACCTGGATTAGTCCAAAACCCTAATTCCTTAACCGGAAGTAGAAAACCATCGGCAAAAACCATGTGCCAAAAAACCACCTAAATACGTGAAATGTTTCCCGAGGCAGGTGACACGTTTCCCGAGGTAGAAAAAAAATTCAGGGGCACTGCCCCTGCACCCACCTCTAACCCTCCTACTACTCATGCAAAGAATATAACACATACCCAACAATGATGGGATCTCCCACAACCAAGGAATCCCTTAAGATTCACACCATCCTAATAGATTTCAGTGAGGCTTCAAGAACTACTATTAACTCTAACAAATCACAAATCTTCGTCTTCAATACTCCTCCCCCTATCTAGACTCATATTTTCTGCATTCTAGGATTTTCTCGGAGCTCCCTTCCATTCATATACTTGGACATCCTCCTCATTGACTATGCTCGTTGCAATAAGTCCTAGGAGTCTCTCCTTCAATCCCTGACTCGATGCCTTAATTCTTGGACCTTTCTCTCTCTCAACCTGCTTGGTCGACTTGTGCTCTTGAAATATGTTCTGAAGAATTCTGATCTACCTTTTTCTAGCCCTAGATGCCCCTAATTCCATGCTTAATACCAATCACAATATCTAAGGAAAGTTTCTTTGACAAGGACATGAAGAAGGTTGAAAATGGGCCTTGTTCAGTTGGGATCATATTTGTAAACCAAAGCTTTCCAGAGGCCTTGGGATTCGTGACCGTTATATTCTCAATGAAATAATGGGAGCCAAAATATGGTGGCATTAGCTAAATCACCATAAGGACCTTTGGGCCCGACTATGGAGAAAAAAGTATACCCCTCACACAGAGGAAGCAAAGCTTATCATATGGAACACCTAAATCTCAGGATCCCTCATCGGGAATGTTGCATGGCTAAATCACACCCTAATTCAGGAACATGCCTTCTAGGAACTTCGAAATGGCCATGAGGCTTTATTTTCGTCAGATTCCTGGAAACAAATCCAACCATTGATCCTACAATACAATATGCAAGACATCTACAAACATATGCAACATGTTGGAAACCATAGAGTTGTGGATTTTTGGAAAACCTCATCTCATCTCTGCCCTTTGCGAGAATGGAAATTAAACCCTAAAGACCTTAGCTTACCTGGGGATTGTAACTTAGGGCCATGGCAAGAAGAGGCTGCTCTAAGGAAAATTAGGATCATGAATGGACCAGACATCCTCTGATGGGGCCACTCACCTTTTGGTACTTTTTCTATCAGAGAGACCTATGGTCTCAAGGCCTAATTCCATCTCCTTCCCAAAGNGTTTACAATACAATATACATATAGGAGCCAACGACATCCAAAACCCTAACCCAATGACCTGGATTAGTCCAAAACCCTAATTCCTTAACCGGAAGTAGAAAACCATCGGCAAAAACCATGTGCCGAAAAACCACCTAAATACGTGAAATGTTTCCCGAGGCAGGTGACACGTTTCCTGAGGTAGAAAAAAAATTCGGGGGCGCTGCCCCTGCACCCCCCTCTAACCCTCCTACTACTCGTGCAAAGATTATAACACATACCCAACAATGATGGGATCTCCCACAACCAAGGAATCCCTTAAGATTCACACCATCCTAATAGATTTCAGTGAGGCTTCAAGAACTACTATCAACTCTAACAAATCACAAATATTCTTCTTCAATACTCCTCCCCCTATCCAGACTCATATTTCCTGCATTCTAGGATTTTCTCGGAGCTCCCTTCCATCCATATACTTGGACATCCTCCTCATTGACTATGCTCATTGCAATAACTCCTAGGAGTCTCTCCTTCAATCCCTGACTCGATGCCTCAATTCTTGGACCTTTCTCTCTCTCAAGCTGGTTGGTTGACTTGTGCTCTTGAAATATGTTCTGAAGAATTCTGGTCTACCTTTTTCTAGCCCTAGATGCCCCTAAGTCCATGCTTAATACCAATCACAATATCTAAAGAAAGTTCCTTTGACAAGGACATGAATAAGGTTGCAAATGGGCCTTGTTCAGTTGGGATCATATTTGTAAACCACATCTTTCCAGAGGCCTTAGGCTTCGTGACCGTTGTATTCTCAATGAAATAATGGGAGCCAAAATATGGTGGCATTAGCTAACTCACCATAAGGACCTTTGGGCCTGACTATGGAGGAAAAAGTATACCCCTCACACAGAGGAAGCAAAGCTTATCATATGGAACACCTAAATCTCAGGATCCCTCATCTGGAATGTTGCATGGCTAAATCACACCCTAATTCAGGAACATGCATTCTAGGAACTTCAAAATGACCATGAGGCTTTATTTTCATCAAATTCCCGGCAACAAATCTAGCCATTGATCCTACAATACAATATGCAAGACATTTACAGACATATGCAACATGCTGGAAACCAAAGAGTTGTGGATTTTTGGAAAACCTCATCTCATCTCCGCCCTTTGCGAGAATGGAAATTAAACCCTGAAGACCTTAGCTTACCTGCGGATTGTAACTTGGGGCCATGGCAAGAAGAGGCTGCTCTAAGGAAAATTAGGATCATAAATGGACCAGACATCCTCTGATGGGGCCACTCACCTTTTGGTACTTTTTCTATCAGAGAGACCTATGGTCTCAAGGCCTAATTCCATCTCCTTCCCAAAGCTAAAATATGGGGTGTGATTTGGGACTCTAACCTTTGGCTCAAGGTTAACATCTTCCTCTAGCTATGTTGGGCACTTTAATTGCCTAATTGAATATAAAATCAAAGTGTTCAATATAAATTGTCAACCCAGGGAAGTCTGTTATTTCAAGATAATTGTGCACAGTCTATGCTAGATAATGAAAGCATCTCTAATCTAATTGTAGTAGGGAAGTTTAAAAAAAAACAAAACATTATCACTAACACAATTGTGCTGATACAACTGGAGTTCTACAGATTTGAAATCATAATTGCAATCTAAACTGATGAATGTATAAGAACCCTGGATTGCCTACTCTAATCTAACTTTCTAATTTACTTTTGCAGGAAGAAGTTCTATACTATTTGCAGAAAGGAAATCTACTCATTGCAAGAAGGCACTTCACACTTTTATTTCTCGGAAACAAGATCTTAACCTAATGCAGAAAAAGGGAAAGCAGTTGTCCAACATTGTTCAGCAATCGACTTCTAATTCTCATGAGACAAATTTATGCGCATCTAACAAGAAGGAACTAAACTGTAACAACAATTGTATTCTAGAAATGTCTAACAGTTAAATCATTTCCATTTAAAAAAACTAATCTAGAATTCAAAACAGAGGGGAATCGGTGAGGAAGGTGGGCCCTTTCCTTCTCACTGAATCCGCTCAAATAAATAGGTTACAGTTTGCTAAAGGAATTCAATCCACTCTTTCATTCAATTGCCAAAAATGTCTGTGTACAATAAGCGTTACTTGTCTTTCTCCAGTAAAAAAAATCCTTTTCATTACAAAAGCTCTGCTATTTAAAGTCAGATTCATTCAGTAGAACATAAACAGAACAGTCTTGAGAATCCCCGATTCTCAAGCTGTTCGTTTGATATCATTAATACAAAATCTAGAACTCTCCTTGATCAACATCGTGAGCCAGCACATCTAATCAATAGGTGTTGCAGCAGTCGTATAACAACAGGACTGGTGGCGTCTGTTGTAACATCTTCCAGGATTGACAAGCTTTTGTTGCAGTAGTCGTGTAACAACTTCCATGATTGGTGGCATCCGTTGCAACAGTCATGTAACAACTTCCAATATTGGCGCATAGCTGTAACAACAATGAGTTTCTCGAAGTGGGTTGTTCTAATCATTTTGATCATTAGTTAAATCATTTCATGGGTAAAATATGTGACCGTTACCAATCAAACATGCTAAGTAAATGAAAATATAAAAGCAAGATGAATAGTTCATACCTTGGGAAAAAGGGTCTTAGTACTCATTATAATAGTCATTTAGCTTAGGAATGAGAAGGTTGAATGGGCAAAAGATGTAGTGAAAAGGGGAAATTTCTGGGTCCTAACATGCCCCCCAACTGAAGACATTGCATGTCCTCATGCAAAACACATTCAAACCTTACTTTGTAGATGAAGTAGATAATTGTCTCCTCTAGTGCAAAATTGCTAAGAGAAATCACTAAGTGCCGGTATTGAAAAATGTTGTGTCCAAAAGAAAATCTGCAGTGTCAACAATTTGTCTGAGTTTCTTTATCTTTGAGAACAAAATCAGTTTGGGTTGCTCAAGTAACAACTCGTGAAGGAAACATAGGTTCTTTTTTGAGAGGTTCTTGTTTGCAAGCTTCTGGTATACCATCGGCTATTTTATGACGTTGATATCTCCTTTGTTTTATTGATTTTTGTGTAGCAGGAAGTTCATGTTTAGTCTTGACTGAGATAGTTGCTGGTCCTTTAGCGACTGGAACTTTGAATACCTCATATCCTGCCTCAAAATAAATGTTTCTGCACTCAAATCACATGAGTTCTTTGTTTCTGTCCATAACATCTTTTGTCAGTGCTAGGATGTCCAAGGTTATCCCTTCTGGATTCTTCTCTCGAGTAGCCTCCACCTCTTGTTTCAGGGTATTTAACTCTGCTTTGAGGTTATCATTCTCTGTTATTAGTGTAGTGATTCTTGAATTTTTTGTATTCTTGATCTTTCTCCCTATTTGGGAAAACAATTGGGAAAGTGGTACATCCTCAACATGCTATGTAGCTAGTTCTTGTGTAACAGTTGTGTCTGTCAGGACCGGTTCTTGTGGAACAATCTCGACATGGACAATTGGTTCTTGTATTACTAGCTCTGGTGGGACAACCCTTTGTGGAGTAGTTGGTTCTAGTGTAATAGTATCGACCTGGACAACTGGTTCTTGTGTAACAACGGTATATGTCATGACTGGGTCCTGTGGAACAGTCGCCACTTGGACATTTGGTTCGTGTAGAACCGTCCCTGCATCAACCATAGAGGATAGTGGACGAAGAATAGGAATAACCTGTTCCACATCTTGCCATCCAATTGCAGCTTCAACAGACCTGGTGGACTTGGTTCTTCTCCTGGGTAAAATAGAAACAAAAGCATGGGTTTTCTTCTTCGTTGCTAGAGGAGGAACGAGGCGTTATTCCTCAACCACACAAGGAGGATATTCTGGTATACTGGGGTATGCGATGATCTAGACATCGTTAATGGACGTGTGATGCATAAAATCATCAGGCAGAGCCGATGATTCTGCTGCGATTTGAGTACATTCATTTTGAAAGGAGAGAATTGTTTCTTGAAGTTCTGTGCATAAAGTAAAACCTGGTATTCGTACCTCTGTAGAATTCTCTGTCACAGCAGCTAGAGGGCTCTGATTTGTTGTTGATCCAATTTGGTCAAGGGCTCTCTGAGGTTTTCCCTTGAATGGACATTTTCTTTTCTGAGAAGATGCACTGGTAATGATAGTAGGCACTTGATCGACTGTTGCAGCAATAGGAGGGTTCTGTGTGAATGTCGGTGCAACAACAGAGGAGATAAGTGGAATTGATGTTACAGTGGACCGTGCTGACATTGCTTGCTTTTTAGGTGATGTAGAGATAGGAACAAGGGTATTCTTTTCAGAGACAGGGGGGTAGGTTATCAATGATAGTTGTTGCAATGGACCGTGCTGACCTTGTTCTCTTTCTCGGTGAACCAGAGATAGGAGAAGGGGTTTTCTTTTTAGAGACAGGGGGTAGGTTGTCAATGATAGGTGTTGCAGCCAAGTGTTGTGATGCATGTCTTGGTTGAGTGGTTGGTTGTTCATCTGTTTGTTCGACCACAACTACAGGCTGTTGCAATGCAATTTCATCGAGGCTTGTTTGGTTGGTGCCATGATGGCTTCGGGTTATGCAGGTGCTTTTCTGAGTCGTCTTACAGGAAGTGACAGTAGGGGTTTGGATTGTTGTTGCAGTCGAGGGAAGAGGCTCAAAAAGAGGTCCATGGGTTGTGTTTTCAAGGACTGGTGCAATCATATATGTATGTACAGAATGTGGCTGGTCTGCTACAACAGGTAGTGGGTTATTGGAAATGCCCATACCTATGTGAATTAATAGGCCGATGAGTCTGTGATTAGAAATGCAGTTCTTGGGGTTCTTGGATTTTTTTACAAAATGAGCCATGTTATGCAATGAATGGAGGAGAAAATAAGGAATGTTTATGAATTTATGATGTCGCGGATGTGATAATAAGATGAAATCAGAAAAATAAACAACTTGGTATCAGACTTCGCAGGTAATGTACCTTTTAAGAAATTCTGTGACTTTCCCCCATGGCTCTGGTAAGGAATTGACATCTACACCTCTACCTTTGGTCTGAACTTGCTCAGTGTTGACGAGGAAACCCTTATGTGCATCCGAAAGATGTGTTTTTCTGTTAAAACATCGGTCTCCCGTTCTTGACAACCCTGTTACAACAACAATGCTTTCTTCTGACACTGGAATCCTTACCCCTTTCACCATTGAATACCCTTCGATAAGATTTTGACTAAACTCCAATACCTCGTCCTCATTAAACCCCTTCAAATTTTTAAAATATGATATCCAGCTGGCTTGGAGAAATATTTGGTAGACCTTTGGGTGTAGCAACAAACTGTCAAGAGTTGCGGGTTCATATCTCACAGCAGATCCTCCCATGATGTTGCATAAAGAGTCTAATAGACACATAGGAGGAGAAACTATCACCTAAATAAGAGACACAACAAGCTCGAACGTGGTTTGCAGAAAGAATACAGTGTCTCAGTAAAAATAAGTGTGGGCGGAAAGGTGGTGGAGGTGTGTATAAAATTCGGTATGGATGGCTAGATTTACGTTTCCA
>JZKD02S1476479.1:128600-140294 GCA_000966675.3 Picea glauca | reverse complement strand
TGGCTCCAGGTGCATCGATTTATGACTACCGGTTAGTAAATAGGAAACCATGTTTTATATCTTCATTACTTTAGCACATAGGATTAATCACGTACCTCATATCTTACCACACATAACGACCTATCGGAGTAACCGCACTATCCAACCGCCATCTGAGTTGCGCGAAATAGCTGACATGATGAAGGATCATGAGAGAAATGGTAGCTGGAGCAGAAACAGAGTCCTTACTGTAGTTATCCAACTGGAAATCGTTGTATGTGAAGTCAAGTCATTATGAAGCCACACTTTCGGATAGAGAGCATTAGTATTGTCTAATCAGTGGTGTTGTGGCATGGAAAGATTGGAGGGCTGGAGCAAGAACATCGGCAAAAATGCGAAAAAGAAAGAGTGAAGTGGAAAGAAAGAATAACAACAATTAGTGTATCAGCAGGTTCTTCGACAAAAATTGTGGAGGTAGGTGTAACAGCATGGAAATCGGCCAATTTATCGGAAGAAGGTGTAATAGCATGGAAATCAACCAATTTATCGGAAGAAGGTGTAACAGTATAGGAATCGGCCGAATGCTACATTAATTAGTTTCTAGGAAGTTTTTCAACTTCCATGAACTAATCGTTTGACTCGTTTTGCGCTACTCAACCTTGTTGTTCATCAATCCACCTGCACACACATAACCACCTGATACCTTTCAAAGCTTTATTAGCATAGTAAAGAAAATAGAGAAATTTCAACTAAAAACTGAGAAATGAAAGTTTTGTTGAGGTTCTTTATATACAAGGTCCAAGCAAAAGAAGTCCTAAAGTTCAGAAGGGGAAGGAGCTTGCTCCTTTCCATTTAAGAATTGATAACCTGTATCAACTGTACATCTAGTTTTGAATTCTGCCTTGGACAGTGGATGTTGATAAAGACGCAAGTGATGACCATTTGCATGTAATTGTGTATTGGATCCATCAATAGTAATCAACCGGACTGTCCCATTGGGAAAAATGGTGTCTACCTCGTAAAGCCCTAGCCATCATGTACACAACTTACCTTGAAATTCCTTAAAGCGTGAATCATACAACAGAGACCAATCTCCTTTCTGGAATAATTTTTTCTTGATGACTCTGTCATGCCATTTTTTTCTTTGTTGTTGAATCATTGTGGTTTGATGGATGGCGTCCAAATTCTTTTCATCAAGCTCATTGAGCTGCTGCAGTCTGGATTTTTGTGCCATAGTCAAGTCCAGGTTGATTGTTGATGCATTTCTTAAGGTTTTGATTTCGAATTCAATGGGGAAAATAGGGCTTTTTCCATATACCAGCTCGTAAGAAGAAAAACCAGTTGTGCTCCTCCAAGTAGTTCGGTAAGCCCATAGAGCTTCATGCAATCTGTCATACCAATCCCTATGATTTTCTCTCACTGTTTTAGTAAGAATGGCTTCGATAACTTTGTTGGTGCTTTCCACCTGGCCATTGCCTTGTGGATGGTATGGAGAAGCTATTCTATGTAAAACATGATATTTACTGAGTAGAGCTTCAAATTTATATGATGTGAAAGGGGGTCCTCCATTAGTTACCAATTCTCTGGGAATGCCAAACCTAACAAATATATCTTCAAACAAGAATGCTAAGACAACTGCTTCTGAGGCTTTGATAAGTGCTTTTGCCTCCACCCACTTGGTCATGTAAGATGTACAGACCAATATATATACTTTCTGATTGGAAGGTGGGTGAATGGGTCCTACAAAATCCATGGCCCATCTCTCAAAAGGCTCTAACACTACCTAAGACTGGAGAGGCATCTCATCCCTGTGAGTTGGTTGACCCATGTGTTGGCAACTGTCACAAGCTTGGACATACTTCTTGTCATCTTGAAATATGTTGGGCTAAAAATAGCCCATCCTTAAAATTTTATGCCCGGTCCTTTTATCAGAAAAATGACCCCCAAAAGGGCCATCATGGAAAGCTTTCAGCAGATCATAAACTTCATCATCCCTCACACATCTCCTGATTTCTTGGTCCAGGCCTGTGTAGAAGAGGTATCCTTCTATCCAACTATACCTAGCACTCTTTTGAATAATCTTCCTTCTTTCTCGAGGAGATAGATGTGGAGGTACCTTCCCTGCAACCAAATAATTATCAATGTCTGCATACCAAGGTGAGTGAGAAGATACTACAAACAAATGTTCATCAGGAAAGGAATCATCTACAGGTGAATTATCATCATTTATATGTAATCTTGAGAGAAAATCAGCAACCACATTTTCTTTTCCTGGTCTATCCACTATAGTGATGTCAAATTCTTGTAGTAGTAACAACCATCTTATCACTCGGGCATTAGTAATAGGTTTATTCATTAGATATTTAATGGTTGTATGATCAGTATGAATAAATGTGGGATAACCAATTACATAATGCCTGAATTTATTGATTGCATAAACTACTGCCAAGAATTCTCTTTCAGTAACTGTGTAATTTAACTCAGCAGGAGCCATGTTCTTGCTGGTATAGTAGATAGCATAGGGTTCTTTGTCCTCCTGTTGCCCTAGTACTGCACCTATTGCAGTGTCTGAGGCATCTTAATAAATGTGAAAAGGCAGAGCCCAATTGGGCCCTCTCAAGATGGGAGTTGTGGACAATTTCTGTTTCAGATCTGCAAAAGACAATTCACAACTGTCAGTCCAACGAAAGTCAACATCTTTTTTTAGTAGAAAAAACAATGGAGAGGAAAGTTTAGAGAAATTTTTAATGAATCTCCTGTAATACCCGGCGTGCCCTAAAAAACTTCTTACCTCTTTCTAAGTTGATGGAGTTGGAATGTCCAAAATTACCTGGATTTTGGCTGGATCTACTTGAATCCCTGCATGAGAGATGCAGTGTCCCAGCACTACCCCTTCGCGCATCATCATATGGCACTTTTCTGTACTTAAAGAAAGATGAGACTGTCTACATCTTTGGAGCAATTTTTCCAGATTAGACAAATCTTCTTCGAAATCAGTACCATAAGGTGTAAAGTCATCCATGAATATTTCCATATAGTCATTCACCATATCAGAGAAAATATCAATCACAACTCTCTGGAAAGTGGATGGTGCATTACACAAGCCAAATATCTATGTAAAATAAAGAAAGATAAAATAACATATTAATATGGAGAATCAAAAGAATTTTAGGTAAAATATAAATAAATAAACAAAATAAATTAATTTGAAAGACATTAGATTAAACATTTATCTAAATGATTAAGGAGATAATAAGTGTAATCTAGGATAAGGGAAGACATAATTAAGCTTTCAAACTATAATTTAGGATTTTTTTATTTTATTTTTCACCTAACATTCAAAAATCAAATCAACAACGATAATTCATGTTAATATAACTAATTTCAAATATTGTTTATAGTAATAACAATTTAGAATACCAATATTTCAATTATCATCTAGATATTGAATAATTTCAAACAAGGCATAAGTGTCATTGTTCGTTTCACATACTTTTTCAGTGTTGCATAAAAGGAAATGATCAAATTTGTGAAAACAAAGAACAAATGAAAAGAACTGATGTACCTACAATCAAAATAAAATATTTTTATTTGTTTTAGACTTTGCATTTTTGAAATATGAGTGAATATGAAGCTAAGCTTTTGATGCGAAATTTGAAGTAAATGTAACAAAGCATCAATTGCATCATGGTCACTCCAATATGCATCTAATATATTGACTTCACAGTGGTCAAAATCCAAATTTGTCCAAATGTGGTCAATTTGAGTATCCATTTATGAAGTAGGTTTGTTATCTCTTGCAATTGTTGTGAATGCATATAGTCTTTAGTTGTTTGCTTCTTTGACTATTTTCCTTAATGTCAATATTGAAATCATCAATGATTATCAAGATACAATCACTATGACCCATTTGCACTATAGTTTCTGAAATTGTTTCAATGATTGTCGAGGTAGATGTAAATGGAGCAACATATATGTTCATTATGCAAACACATTGTTGAACATACACCTCTGACATAACAAGTTCAACTTTGTTATTGCATTTTTTTTGTTGTTGGAATTATATGATGTTTCTTTTTGTACAAGAAAGGTCACCATGGACATAATATGTTGCATTAAAATTGAATTTGGAAAATTTGTTTTTACTTGGTGGGAATTTTTTTCATGTTTCTTGGAAATAGAGAATCATATTGCTCATAAGGTCTTCATCTTGTAGGATATCATCAAGGTGTCCATGTAAACTATGGATGTTCAAAGTTACAATTGAAAATCTGTTGGAACATGTGATTGAACTTTGCACATAGTCTAATTTCGATGATCCATTTGCAAATAATTGTTTCCCTTTTGGTGTCATTTTTTTTGTTTATGCAAAAAATTTTATATGTTAATTTTTGGATTAGAAACAATGAACCCATGGTATTGACTCACGATAAAGCTATGTTGTCATGCCTTATATCTATATCTATCTATATATCTATCTATCTATCTATCTATCTATCTATCTATCTATCTATATATATATATATATATATATATATATATATATATATATATAGGAGTATAATATCATAATAAATACTTATATGAATAAATAATAATAAAGAAGTATATAATAATTATCTTATTTCCCTTTTGGTGTCATTTTTTTGTTTATGCAAAAGTTTTTGTGTTAATTTTTGGATTAGAAACAATGAATCCATGGTTTTGTGATGCAGGATCATCGTCAACAAGTACACGTGGCAGGACAACTCCGCGCTTGAGAGCCAATCCGGAGTCTCGAATGCTAGTTAGTACTGCAAATCTTTTGAAGTGATAGAAAACAAAAGAGGAAAGATCACACACGTGGAGACAAAATGAGCACGCGTGACTTGGGAGCTTAACCCTAGTCTCAATGTAACTGCAATTCGATAGCAGTTAGTTTGTTTCTTTTGTATAAAAAGAGATTTTGTACGCCCAAAAGAAGGGTTACGAGAATTATGAGCAAGTAGGAATTTGTGAGCAATAGTTGTTGCTTTGATTTTAGCTATAACCATTTTCTTGATTTTGAATGAAGATAATAGAGGAAAATTGATCCAATGTATGGTGTGAATATTGTCTACATTTTCCCTATTGTTGTCGTTAATCTTTTCAAGAATGAATGAATCTTGCTACGAGTGCATGTAGTTTTGAAATGCTTGTATAAATTTTAAAATTGCTTTTCTTCGGGAGCTAGTGCAAGGTGTGCACACAGTCCGCAAGGAGTGCGTTGACAGGGTCTGTTTCGACTCGTAAAGCCCAGGAGAAATAACATAAGATTTCCTTTACAAGGAGTGCAAAGTGATTGTTGCAAGAAGTGCACAGCCATTGCAAGAACTCAAATCTGTGTAAATATCTGTTGCAAAGAGTGCACAAGTCTGGAATTCAACGAAGAGTCGAAGAAAATCTTTAAATAAATCGAAGGTCGAGAGCAGAGGAACACCAGGAGGGCAAGAAAGAATTATTTTCAAGAATATTTGGATATGAGGTTGACGAATTTCCCGGAAAGCAAGAAGTGCTTGGGAGATCGAAATATTTGAGGAGATCAAGCTCAGGAGGGGTAGCACTTTCCAAGAAGTGCGAACGAGATCCAAGAAGCGGACTCGCAGGAACGATAAAGGTAGAAGCCTTTAAATCTTTCGAAAAATCTTATAAGTTAGAAGAAAGCGTAAGCTCAAGGGAAAAGATTTGGATCGTCCGATCAACGTCTAGACAACGAGGAGTGAGCGCAAAGGAAAATATCTCAGCCTTCCAATCTAAGCACAAAGAAAATATCTCAGCCGTTCAATCTGAGAGCTAGAGAAAGGATCTTAGTCATCCGATCTGCGCGCAAAAGGATCGTAGCCGTCCGATCAAGGTAAAGTGCACTAACCTTAAAGCTTTGAAAGTGTACATGAGAATCAGACTTACGAAACCCCGAAATCATCGGAGTCGTCCGTTGTCAAGGAGGACACGTGGCGAGAGATCAACATTTCGCTGACTTGCAGAGTGGAAAGGTCAAAGAGCAGAGTTGTGAGGATTCGTGAAGTGCGAACTCGCGAAAAGATCACGACCGTTGATCGTTCTGAAATCATCGAGACCGTCCATCGTCAAGGAGGGCACATAGAAAGAGATCAACATTTCGTTGACTCGTGACTTAAAGAAGTTAAAGGCAGAGTTACAAGAACTCGCGAAACATGAAATCGAGATTTGATCACAACCGTTGAATGAAGGAGGGAGCTAAACTGTAGATATGGTCTTGTCGGGATTTCGTGACTCGAGAAATTAGAGGTAAGAGTTCTGAGAACTCGCGAATCACGAAATCGTGATTTGATTTGAGTCGTTGGATCGAGGAGAGATTTGGTTTGTTGATTGTCCAGGGAGACGATTCGCAAAGTGCGAACTCACGAAACGCGAAATCGCGACGTGCTCGAAATATTGGCCCATGGTCATAGCGAAGGGTCACATCGACGAAGGAGAATAGAGGGGCTAGCATGAGCTAGGCTTTTGTTGGGATTTCAGAAGTTGGGATAGTCGAAGTGACTCGCATGTAAAGACCCGATACGCAAAGTCGCAACGCACCTTTCGATTAGGCGATTGGTCACAACCATGGCCACATAAAGGGAGGGGCTTAACTAGGAGAGATAGCGCCTAAATATGTTGAAGCTTAAAGGCGTTAAGGAGAAAGCTGTGGGTTCCATATAACCTGCGCTTTAAGGGAAAGAGGGCCTGCTAAGTGGAATTGAGGTTCTTGAGGGGTCGAAGAGTCAGTCAACCTCAGTTTCTTGATTGATCCTAGACCGAGAGGTCGCGCAACCCTTAGGATAGAAGGGGGGTCTGCATCAAGTGGTACCAGAGCACCTTTTCGTCTGTAGATTTCAGGTGAAGAAGATAAAGGAGATAAAGGAGACAAAAGAACTCGACATTGTACTTTGTGTGTGAGAGACAGTCAACAAAATTCCACTGAGGAGATGAGGGAAGCCACCTTTAGCCAATCGTGTTGTAGAAAGAGAGATGCAAGAACTTCGTCCAAGGCTAGAAGCGATGGAAGCAGCGAAAAGAAGAACACATGATGCTGGAGATGTCAACGATGAAGATAGTGAAGATGTAGAAGCCGAAGAAGCTGCAGGGGAACACGTTGCCGAAGAACGCTTGCTAAGAGCAGTTGTTAGATTGGGAGCTAGAGCCAAGATAGAGGTCCCAATGTATGAAGGAAATTTGGATGATGAAGAACTGCTGGATTGGATAAGGTCCATGGACAAATATTTCAATTATGAAGATGTCAATGGGAAGAAAAGGGTGAGACATGTTGTCACCAGGCTTAAAGGACATGCAACATTGCGGTGGGATGAACTGCAGGCTGAGAGGTGAAGTAGAGGAAAACAAAAGATAAAGAATTGGGACATAATGGTAGCCAAGATGAAGGATAAATTCATGCCCAAATATTATCATATCAATCTGTTTAGGAATCTGTAGAACCTGAGACAAAGGGGTATGACAGTCAAATAATACACAGAGGATTTATACAAGTTGAACATTAGAGTTGGACAAAGAGAGCAAGATGAAGAAAAAGTTGCTAGGTATATGAATGGCCTGAGGTACGAAATCTAGGATGAGCTCAGCATGATGTCGATAAGGAAAGTGGAGGATGCTTATCAGTTTGCATTGAAGGCAGAAGAGAAGTTGGCCAAAAAACAAAGCCAACGAAGTAAAGGTAAAATCTCAGCCCCGAACAAAGGCAAGGGAGTTTCCCATGGCAAGGCGCATAATTCCAAAGACGAGGCTGAAACTCCACACAGTCACTCGGAAAGAGGAGAAAGTTCCCGAGGAAGACAGTGTGGTGGAAGAAACTCTTCTAGAGGAAGAGGCAGAGGAGGAATAAGATGTTATGCCAGTGGAAAGACATGGCACATGTCTTGGGAATGCCCTGAGAAAAAGAAAGAAGGAGGAGAATCTCACATTTCGGAAGCACAAAGAGGGAATGTTGAAGCAAAAGAAGCAGAGGATAGAACATCCCTGATGATGAGAAAGGTTCTCTTAAAACCAGAGGCATAAGTTAAAAATCCAGTACATAGGAACAGTCTATTCAGGACAACTTGCAAGACTAAAGACATAGTATGCAAGGTGATAATTGACAGTGGGAGCACTGATAACTTAGTATCCACGGAGATGGTGGAGAAATTGGAGCTGGAGACAACTGCACACCCAGAGCCATATAAAGTCTCATGGTTGCATAAAAGACACCAGGTAATGGTTACTAATCAATGCTTGGTTGAATTTAAGATAGGAGGATATAGAGATGAAATTATGTGTGATGTAATTCCCATGGATGTATGCCATATTTTGTTGGGAAGACCATGACAGTTTGGCAAGAATGTCATTCATGATGGGAGGAAGAATACATACACCTTGGAGAAGAATGGGAGGACACACATGTTGCTACCAATAGAGGAGAAGAAAGTGAAAGGGGAAGCCAACACAAGCATACTTCTCATGAGTGGGAAGGAACTCCTAAAATAAGTTAAGAAAGAATAGGAGATGTAGTTTGTTGTGGTGAGGAAACCCTGAGTCATCCTTACTAGTACTTCGATGGATGATTTGCCTGAAGAAGTTCAAGAATTGTTGGAATTTTTTTCGACATAGTAGTGGATAAACTACCTAACTCATTACCACCCATCAGAAGTATCAACCATCATATTGATTTGATACCAGGAGAAAGTCTTCCAAACAAAGTGGCATACAGACTGACACCTCGAGAGAATGAGGAGGTAAAGAACCAAATCCAAGAATTGTTAGACAAGGGTTTGGTCAAAGAGAGATTGAGTCCATGCGCAGTACCAACTGTGTTGAGTCCAAAGAAAGATGGAGGATGGAGAATGTGTACAGACTCAAGAGCCATCAACAAGATCACTATCAGGTATAGATTCCCTTTGCCAAGAATAGATGATTTGATGGATTGATTAAGTGGAATAAATTTCTTTTGTAAGATAGATTTGAAAAGTGGATATCACCAGATCAGAATGAGAGAAGGTGATGAGTGGAAGACAACCTTTAAGAAAAATGAAGGTTTGTATGAGTGGATTGTTATGCCATTTGGCTTAACCAATGCCCCGAGTACTTTTATGAGATTGATGAATGAAATACTAAAATATTTCATTGGCAAGTTCGTGGTTGTGTATCTAGACGATATACTGATCTATAGAAATACTAAAGAGGAGCATTTGAGGCACTTGACACTAGTGATGAGAAGACTACAACATGAGAAGCTGTTGATAAACCTGAAGAAGTCCTCTTTTATGAAGACAAAACTCATTTACTTGGGTTTTGTGATCTCTTCAAATGAAATGAAGATGGATATGGAGAAGGTGAAAGCAATTAAAGAATGACCATCACCAAGGAGCATGTTTGAGGTAAGAAGATTCCATGGATTAGCGAGTTTCTATAGGAAGTTCATCAGAGATTTCAGTGGAATTTGTGCACCAATGATGGATACAATGAAGAATAGGCACACATATTTTAAATGGAGAGAGGAGGCCGAGAAGAGCTTCAATACACTTAAGGAGAAAGCAATGGAGCGACCAATTCTGGTCTTCCCAAATTTTGAGAAGACGTTTCAGGTAAGGTGTGATGCAAGTGGCATTGCCATTGGAGGAGTTTTGAGCCAGTACAATAGACCTATTGCTTACTTCAACGAGAAGCTGAATGAGACTAAGAAAAAATACTCCACCTATGCCAAAGAGTTTTATGCCATAATCCAAGCCCTGAAGAAATGGAGACATTACCTTGTCCCACAAGAATTTGTCTTGTATAGCGATAACCAAGCTTTACAATTCATAACTAGACAGGAAAAATTGAATCAGAGGCATGCAAAGTGGATTGAATATATGCAGAATTTTACTTTTGTCATAAAACATATTGTTGGGAATGCTAACAAAGTTGTTGATGCATTGAGCAAGAGATGTTTGACTCCGCAGGAATTTCAGGTAAAGACCTTAGGGTTTGAACACCTTCAGGAAATGTACAGTGATGATCCAGAATTCAAGGAAGCATACGAAGCATGCGTGAATCCTGTGCTGAGAGATAGGAGCTAGTGGATAGAGTATATGATTCAAGAGGGATTGTTTTTCAAGGGAAATCAATTGTGCATACCAAAATTCTCAATGAGGGATAATCGTTTGAAGGAAAAACATAGTGGAGGATTGGCTAGATATTTCGGCCATGATAAGACATTTTCACAGTTGATCAGTTCATACTATTGTCCATGTATGAGAACAAATGTGATAAAATTCATGAACATATGTAGAATCTGCCAACATGCAAAAGGTAAAAGACAGAACACTGGATTGTATAAACCATTGCCCATACCGGAGAGGCCTTGGGATGTAATAAGCATGGATTTTGTGTTGGGACTGCCGAGAACACAAAGAGGATGTGATTTCATATTTGTGGTGGTGGATAGATTTTCAAATATGGCACACTTTATCCCATGCCAAAAGACCAGTGATGCAACACATGTTGCAAATCTGTTCTTTAAGGAAGTTGTGAGACTTCATAGCTTACCCAGAAGCATTGTTTCAGACAGAGACACAAAATTTGTTGGTCATTTTTGGAGAACACTGTGGAAGAAGTTAGGGATAGATTTGTCCTTCAACTCATCCTATCACCCTTAGACAGATGGGTAGACTGAGGTGGTAAACATAAGTTTGGGGAACTTGTTGAGGAGTCTGGTCACTGAGCACCATAATTAGTGGGATCGGATTCTGCCACAAGCAGAATTTGCATACAACGACTCACCAAACATGAGCACTAGGAAGAGCTCGTTCCAAATATTGTATGTGATGCAACCCAGGGGAGTATCTGAGTTGAGAGACTTGGAACAAAGTGAGATTAGAGCGCTGGAGCAGAATATTTTGCTGCAGAAATGCAGAAGCTCCATAGCCAGATCAGGGGGCAGTTGCAGAATTCTAGGCAAGAGTACAAGCGCAGAGCTGATCAACATCGTAGATAACTTCAATTTGAAGTAGGAGATCAGGTTCTGGCACATCTAAGGAAGGAAAGGTTCCCTAGAGGGACATATAACAAGCTCAAGATGAAGAAGATAGGACTGTGTAAGATCTTGAGGAAGTTTGATGCAAACGCCTATGAGATCAAGATGCTAGATGATGTGAGCATATTGCCCATATTCAACGTCTCAGACCTATATCCTTACAGGAAGGATGAAACAGAGGGATAAATAGATCAAGGGAAGATTCAGTAGGAGAAACAAATTCCTATAGTAGAAAAACCACAGATGGAAAAGATCGTTGATCAGAGGATTGGTAAGAAGATCACGAGGAAGACCTATTTTGAATATCTGGTCAAGTGGAAGGGACACCCAATAGAAGATGCCAGTTGGGAAAGTGAAGTTGATATCCATAAGCATGGAAAGTCGGTACAGGAGCTCATGGACAGGAGTCCATGAATTTTTGTCTAGGGGGAGTATGATGCAAGAGCATCGTCAACAAGTACATGTGGTAGGACAACTCTACGCCTGAGAGCCAATCCAGAGTTTCAAATGCTAACCATTACTGCAAATATTTTGAAGCGATAGAAAAAAAAAGAGGAAACAAAATTTTATAAAAACTATATAAAATCCTTAGAAATTTGAATATTTTTACAAAAATATCGCCAAACATTTATAGTTGGCATATGAAGGATTAGTAAGATTCGCCAAGGTTTCTA
>JZKD02S1476479.1:79531-109798 GCA_000966675.3 Picea glauca | reverse complement strand
ATAATTCTCGTAACCCTTCTTTTGGGCATACAAAATCTCTCTTTATACAAAAGAAACAAACTAACTGCTATCTAATTGCGGTTACATTGAGACTAGGGTTAAGCTCCCAAGTCACGTGTGCTCATTTTGTCTCCACGCATGTGATCTTTCCTCTTTTGTTTTCTTTCGCTTCAAAAGATTTGCAGTCCTGCCACGTGTACTTGCTGACGATGATCCTGCATCACAAAACCATGGATTCATTGTTTCTAATCCAAAAATTAACACAAAAACTTTTGCATAAACAAAAAAATGACAACAAAAGGGAAAAAAGATAATTATTATATACTTCTTTATTATTATTTATTCATATAAGTATTTATTATGATATTATACTCCTTTATATATATATATATATATATATATATATATATATATATATATATATATATATATATATATATATATATAAGGTTCAAATCGAGAGGGGGGTAGGGTATGTATACCTTTGTAGACTTTACCAATCAAATCGTTGGGCGGAGGGGGGCCCCTTGTCCCACAAACAAGGGGGTCTCATACACCAATTTGGTGTGTTGTCTTGGCCATGACCTTAAAAATAAATTATTATTATTATTATTATATATATAAGGCATGACAACATAGCTTTATCGTGAGTCAATACCATGGATTCATTGTTTCTAATCCAAAAATTAACATATAAAAACTTTTGCATAAACAAAAAAAATGACACCAAAAGGGAAACAATTATTTGCAAATGGATCATCGAAATTAGACTATGTGCAAAGTTCAATCACATGTTCCAACAGATTTTCAATTGTAACTTTGAACATGCATAGTTTACATGGACACCTTGATGATATCCTACAAGATGAAGACCTTATGAGCAATATGATTCTCTATTTCCAAGAAACATGAAAAAAATTCCCACCAAGCAAAAACAAATTTTCCAAATTCAATTTTAATGCAACATATTATGCCCATGGTGACCTTTCTTGTGCAAAAAAAAACATCCACATAATTCCAACAAAAAAAAATTGCAATAACAAAGTTGAACTTGTTATGTCAGAGGTGTATGTTCAACAATGTGTTTGCATAATGAACATATATGTTGCTCCATTTACATCTACCTCGGCAATCATTGAAACAATTTCATAAACTAAAGTGCAAATGGGTCATAGTGATTGTATCTTGATAATCATTGGTGATTTCAATATTGACATTCAGGAAAATAGTCAAAGAAGCAAACAACTAAAGACTATATGCATTCACAACAATTGCAAGAGATAACAAACCTACTTCAGAAACAAGAACTCAAATTGACCACATTTGGACAAATTTGGATTTTGACGACTGTGAAGTCAATATATTAGATGCATATTGGAGTGACCATGATGCAATTAATGCTTTGTTACATTTACTTTAAATTTCGCATCAAAAGCTTGGCTTCATATTCACTCATATTTCAAAAATGCAAAGTCTAAAGAAAATAAAAATATTTTATTTTGATTGTAGGTACATCAGTTCTTTTCATTTGTTCTTTGTTTTCACAAATTTGATCATTTCCTTTTATGCAACACTGAAAAAGTATGTGAAACGAACAATGACACTTATGCCTTGTTTGAAATTATAACGAACAATGACACTTATGCCTTGTTTGAAATTATTCAATATCTAGATGATAATTGAAATATTGATATTCTAAATTGTTATTACTATAAACAATATTTGAAATTAATTATATTAACATGAATTATTGTTGTTGATTTGATTTTTGAATGCTAGGTGAAAAAAAAAAAAAAATCCTAGATTATAGTTTGAAAGCTTAGTTAGATCTTCCCTTATCCTAAATTACACTTATTATCTCCTTAATCATTTAGATAAATGCTTAATCTAGTGTCTTTCAAATTAATTTATTTTCTTTATTTATTTATATTTTACCAAAAATTATTTTGATTCTCCGTATTAATATGTTATTTTATCTTTCTTTGTTTTACATTTGTATTTTATTCATTATTTGCAAATGCAAGTTTTTCTTTATTTATTTTAGATTTTATTTATTGATTTCTTAAAGTCCTAAATTAATATTATTTTTCAGTCACCTAATACACTTATTACTTGCTTATTTAAGTAAATTAAAATATATTTGTCAAATAAGTGTGGTTCAACTGGTTTTCAGTAACCCTTGTCATCGTAATCACTTGAGTTCAATCAGTGTTTTATGACACATTTGAATAAATATATTAATGTTATGTGTTGATGTTTGATTGTGTTCACTTTTCTCTTTCTCTTGTTACGTGGAAAAACTTATTTTAAACTTGAATAAAACTTATTTTAGTTTTTATTTTAAATCAAAATAAATTTGTTTTATATAATTTCTTTATTTATATAAATTTTATTTTAAATCAAAATTCATCCTTGTTTTTTTGTTTGTTTTAGTAATGGCAATTCTTTATTTTCTAATATTTTGACAATTATGTATTGAATATTTTAACACAATTTTATTTTTCAGGGTTGGAGGCTTTGTTGCTTGGTTGCTTGAATTCCATACACAATTTTCTTCTCAATTTTACAGCTAGGGAACCTTTGAGAGTGATCAAGACACTAAGGGTATTGAATATTGTTTACAACAAAATAGAAGCACATTATGTTAATTCTTCTATCAACAATGAAAACAAGAACAAAGACATTCTTCTTCTACATTGAATAATTTTTCTAGAAGGTTCCTGGGAATGACAATAAGATTCAATGATCTTCATTTGAGACAACATGATATTGTTGGCAATCGTGTTAATTATGAAAACTATAAAAGTTTGTTGATGGAAACACTTTATATACTGAAACAGCTTAATTGCACTTATATGAATTGATGCAATTCATCTCTGTGTAACATATTTATGATTTCCAACATCTAAATGAAGTTTAGTTACATGATTGAACTTGGTGATGCTTGACTCTCATAACTTTGATGATATTTATATCCTACTCAATTCTGAAGAAATATGAAATTGTATTTATAATAATTTTCAAGAGGAAATTCAAATTAGTGTTCTAATTGTACTTATATTTATGACAAGAATACTTGAAATTGATGCCTTGGATTTATTTCCACATGCATCTAATTGAAACAATTCAAATGGTGACCATCATTATTTCAAAATTTGCAATTTTGTTCAAGACAAAAAAAAATTGAAGTTTACAATTTGGTAGTTATCTAAAACATTTATTTAATTAGATTAATTTATATTTCTTGATCAATTTAAATATTGAAGTTTATATTTTGATAACTATTTAAAGCATTTATTTAATTAAATTAATTTATATTTCTTGATCAATTTAAGTATTCTTATTTAATTAGATTAATTTATATTTCTTGATCAATTTAAGTATTCTTGATAATGTATACTCCATATGATAATGTAATATTTCTTTATAATATAAAGTTGTTAACTTTTTAAATTAGTATTTCAAAGTAATTTAATATGTAATCCATAGGATAATGTAATATTTCTTTATAGTAAAGTTGTTAACGTTTTAGTATTTTAAAGTAATTTAATGTGATTATTTTGTTTGTCCACTCATTGTAGCAACAAAAATGACTTCTAGCAAAAGATATAGCAAAACAATATACAATGATAACAAAAAAATATACAATGATGACAACCAACCAACCAATAAAGCAGTAGAATGCTTATCTTTTTACTAAAAAACATATAAATTAAATGTTAATATAAAAAACATTGAATTGACTTATGAATTGTTTTATCAATTAAAATTTGATATTAAAAAAAAAAACTCCAAAAATGGATTGTGACCATGTTGATGATTACAATTCCGTGAGACATCCTCCACGTCACAGATTGAGTGAGTTGGTCTGTGAGAGCCTATGAGTTGGGTGTGCCCATGATATGGGTGTGTTGTTCCTCTCTGAGACAGAGATGGAGCGTTGTGTGCCCCTGTGTAGGGAAGATGCCCATGAGATGGGTGTGTCGTTCTTTTTGAGACGGAGATGGAACGTTGTGTGCCCCTGAGAAGAGAAGATGCCCATGAGATGGGTGTGTCATTTTAGATAAAACGATGTGTACCCTTGTGAGGGGTGAAGGATCCCATGTGATGGGTTTATTGTTCTCCTCTGTGTAGAGAGTTGAGATGATGTGGTACTCCAGATGATTCTCTTGTGAGACATAGTGAGATAGAGCTCTGTTGAGTAGGATGTCCATGTGGTTGAGCACAATTTAACGTGATTCTAGTGGTTGAGCACTAATGAGTGTGTGTTCAGATAATTATCATGTGAAACGTGGTGAGATAGAGATCTGTTGACTTGGATGTCCCTGTGGTTGAGCACGAGTGGGCGTGCCCCTAGTGGTTCAGTACTAGTAGGTGTGTGTCATAGATGATTTTAGGGGCTAAATTTCGCTCATGGGCTAATTTTCCATGGTTTTTCCAAAAATGAGATTCGCTATTTTAAAAATGTTTCGCCCAAATTCTATAGGATAAAATTATTTTACCTTAAAAATCGCCAAAATTTTATAAAAACTATATAAAATCCTTAGAAATTCGAATATTTTTACAAAAATATCGCCAAACATTTATAGTTGGCATAAGAAGGATTAGTAAGATTCGCCAAGGTTTCTATATTTTAAAATAAATTTCCATCATTAAAATCATCCCTATGTGTGAGATCCCTTGTTATATTGTCTAAGAGTTAGATTTACCTCTAACTCTAATTGTGATGTAAAGGGTACAGGTCGGTCCCACCATAAAGTGAAAAATAATTAATGTAAAAGATAATTAATATTGTAATTATTATTTATATTTTGAGTTATTGAGGCCGTCCCTATTGTGCCAATAGACACATCATTTGATGCGATAAGTCTGGTATAAATAAAGGTGAATCCCCATTGAGGAAACACACTTATCTTTGTGTCATCTCATGATTTCAGAAATTCTGGTCTGAAATTATGAGAATTACAACACCCTCTTGTGTGCTAGGTTTGGTGATGGTTGGGGGATTTTCTCTTGAAAATATAGCAAAGGATTGGCTGGGTTTTCTTCCCTTGTTGAGAAGGGTTTCTCATGATAATTCTTGTGTTCTTGTGCATGGTTATTCTTCTTGTGATATTGGTTTAATGCAACAAGTTATGGTTCAAGTAAATGCTAAACAGAAAATTGAAATTAAATGCATGAGGCTGAACTAATGGGAAATTCAACATGGTTTCAAAGCAGTTCCTGAAGATGACTATTGCACAGCAAATAAAGGGAAGGTCGTGGACTTTAGAAGTTGGTATACCCCTGCTGTTGGTAAAATTTAAAGGCTGTCCAAGCATTGTTTAAGGGTCGGACCTCTTTCTTAAATCTGTGGTGAGGTTTTAAGGCTGACCGCAGACTTAAAACCAAATCATAAACCTATGGCAGCACACTTGTAGCAGCCTCTGTGGTAAAGTTTGAGGCCTGACCTCTCTTAAATCTGTGGTGAGGTTTTAAGGTTGGTCGCAGACCTGGCCGAGCCTCGTTTAAAGTGGATAGAAAATATAGATAGACCCCCTCTAGGGCTGCCACAGAAGGGTCCTACCAGCAGACCTAAAACCGCAGCTAATAGGAGAAAACGCAGACCTGCAGGAGGCTATGACAGCAATAGATCTGAGGCAGTCCTATGGTGTTTTGAGGCAATCCTTGTGTGTGAATTTATGGGGTAACAAAGGCCGAATTTATGACAGTCCTAAGACAAATTTAAAGGCAGTGAGTTATCTGAGGCAGCAAGGAGGAGAAATCTGAGGAAGTAAGGGTGAGTCATATAAGGCACTAAGGCCGAATTTCAGAGGCAGATCCGAGAGGGCAGTTCTGAGGTTGTTCAAGGAAATGTAGTGTTCCAGTTTGTAAGGCCATCTAAAAGACATCTAAACAAGATCCTAAGAAAGAACTTCCTATAACGGGAACGGAAGAGGAGCCAAAAGATGAAAAGGGAGATGAAACAAATAAGGAATAAGTTGATTAAAATGGGAATAAAGACAAGCTGCTCAGAAAGATTGAAAATTTGTTACATTGTCCTCGTTGTGATAGTTCAGGCACCAAGTTCTACTATTACAATAATTACAATGTGAATCAGCCTAGGCATTTCTGCAAAGATTGCCAGTGATACTGGAATGTTGGAGGAACAATGAGAAATGTTCCTGTAGGTGTCGGACGATGCAAGAACAAGCATTCAGGTACACATTCTTGGCATACAATGAAGTCTGTTGGCCTTACACCAGCTAGAACTGGTGCCTCTGATGCTGCTCACTATTCAAGTTTTCTGTTGTGTCCAAAATGTCACGAAAACGGAAATTATGGGCTTGGATTGTCTTTTTCTGATTTCAAACGAGTTGAACTGAAAGAAGTGAGTCAACAGAAGAGTGTAGATTGGACAGATGAAGAAACATTGGTACTACTAGAAGCTATTTTTTTTATAATGACGACTGGAAATGTGTTGCAGAACACGTTGGTATCAAAAGTGATGTCGATTGTGTTTCGAGAGTCATACAGATTCCTTTTGGAGAGAAATATATTGGCAACACCAGCAATGAAGATTTAGCGACAAAATTTGATGAAGATTAAGAATGGATGTGCCATCTATTTGTCTAAACATCAAACATGAAGTATTGTCCAGAATGATGAAAACTTGAAGATAGTTGATGTGAGAGGTACGATGCAGACTTCGTTAGAGATATGTATGGTAGGGCAAACAAGTTTGTTTAGTGGCAGGTGGCCACAGGAAAGGTGGCCACAGGAAATTACAGCAACATAATTGACTTCTAGTCTATGGTAAACAAGCGAGTAATATAATTGTTCATCATGACATTGACAAACAAGCAGAATCTCCATTGATGTACACTCTCAGGTATGCACTTGTATATATTATTTAAATCATTGTCATAAGGGTACTTACAGGAGGAACGAAACCTTGGTGCAATCGTGGATCCAAAGGGATCTCGGTGCATTCAGAGGAACAACACATTGGAAGTGAATACTCCATGTTTGATTGTTTTAAATTACCATTCCTCTAACCTACATTTCTAAGGTTGCTACATTACAAGTAGGTGTTGTAGTTGTGACAACAATCCTTAAATAATTTTTTATTCTAGAGATATACTCATTATTCTCCTTTAGGAGATATTCTTGTCTTGTTTTCCTTTTGTTTGTTTTCGTTCCAGGCAGGTTAACAACAAAGGAAGATGTTTTATCCTTTAGACTTCAAAGGGAGTCACTTGACTTAGAGGGAGTCAAAACTATTTGAGAAGAAGGAAGAACATAACCATCAATGAAGCAACCAAAGCAATGATACATGATCAGAGGCTACCTAATAATTATTTTGTGGGTAGAAGTAGCAGGTCAGTAGGTATGGCAAGATGCCATGATAGAAGAGTATCAGTCCATCGTGAAGAATGATGTATGGGATATTTTTCCGAGACTAGAAGGGAAGTTTGTAGTGACTTCCAAATGGATCTATAATATCAAGCATGCAGCTAATGGAAGTGTCGAGAAATACAAAGCGAGATTTTTTAGACAGAGGATTCTCACAAGTAGAGGGAGTTGACTATGATGAGACATTTGATCCAATAGCCCGATACACTTCCATCCGTACTATCATCCATGAGTTGGAAACTACATCAAACGGATGTAAAGACAACCTTTCTCGATGGTGGGATTAAGGAAGAAGTTTCCATCGAGCAGCCAAAAGGATTCGTGATATACAATGATAAATCTCATGTGTACAGGTTAAAGAAATCCCTAAATAGACTAAGCAGGCACCTCATGCTTGGTATGAGAAGATGGATAGATTCTTGATGAGTTTGGGTTTCAGCAAGAGTGTTGTTGATTCAAACCTATATTATCATATTGTTGGTGACGAGTGCTTGATCTTGGTCCTGTATGTGGATGATTTATTCCTTACCAATTAAGAAAGACTTATTGTTGATTACAAGCGAGCATTCACTTCTGATTTCGAGATGAAGGATCTGTGTATGATTCACTACTTCTTGGGACTAGAAGTATGGCAGAGAAATGATGAAATTTTCCTGAGTTGAGGAAAATATACGGTGGAGATATTGAAGAAGTCCGGTATGATAGAGTGCAAATCCATGCCTACACCGATGGTGATGGATTTGAAGAAAATGAATGATGCTCCTACTGATTCAAGCGAGATTGATCCACAGTTGAGTGGATCACTAATGTATCTGGTTAACACCAAATCTGATATGTGTTATGCAGTGAATGTACTTAGTCAGTTCATGAGCCAGTCAAGACAGATTCATTGGATAGAAGCGAAGCATGTATTGAGATATCTACGAGGCATAGTTGGATATGGCCAGAGATATGCCTCCAGTGTAGACTTGAGTTTGTAGGGATATGTCGATGCATATTGGGCAGGGAGCATAGTGGACCAGAAGAGAACATATGGTTGTTGTTTTACCTTGGGATCTGCCATGGTTTCCTAGGGAAACAAGAAAGAGATCTCTATGGCCTTGAGTACCACAGAAGCAGAGTATATAGCATTGAGTGTGGCAGTCCACGAAGCAGTGTGTCTTCGCAAGATCCTAACAAATTTATTTGATCATGAGATGGATCCTACCATTATTGATTGTGATAACCAGAGTTGTGTGAAGCTCTTTGAGAACCCTGTGTTTCACGATAGATCGAAACACATTGAGATAAAATATCATTGTATCAAAGACATGGTGCAGAGGAAAGCAGTACACGTGCAGTACCTTTCTACACATGAGGAGATTGCAGATATCTTCACCAAATCTCTTGCCAAGACAAAGTTCAAGTACTTTCGTGAGAGACTTGGCCTGGTGGAGAACACCTCCCTAGCTGAGAGGGAGTGTTGATGATTACATCCAAGAAGAAGTTCGAGTGCTTCCATGAGAGACTTGGCCTAGTGGAGAATGCCTCCCTAGATGAGAGGGAGTGTTGATGATTACAGTTGCGTGAGACATCCTCCATGTCATAGACTGAGTGAAACGGCATGTGAGAGAGCCCATGAGTTGGGTGTTCCCATGAGATGGGTGTGTTGTTCCTCTCTGAGATGGAGATGGAACTTTGTGTACCCGTGTGTAGGAAAGATGCCCATGAGTTGGGTGTGTTGTTATCTCTGAGTCGGAGATGGAACGTTTTGTGCCCCTAAGAAGAGAAGATGACCATGAGATGGGTGTGTCGTTTGAGATGAAACGATGTGTACCCCTGTGAGGGGTGAAGGATCACATTTGATGAGTTTATTGTTTTCCTTTGTATAGAGAGTTGAGACGATGTGGTACTCTAGATGATTCTCATGTGAGATGCAGTGAGATAGAGATATGTTGAGTAGGACATCTCTATGGTTGAGCACAGGTGGATGTGATCCTAGTGGTTGAGCACTAGTGAGTGTGTGTCCAAATGATTATTCGATGAGACGCAGTGAGATAGAGATCTGTTGACTTGGACGTCCCTGTGGTTGAGCATAGGTGGGCCTGGCCCTAATGGATGAGCACTAGTGGGTGTGTGAGATCCCTTGCTATATTGTCTAAGAGTTAGATTTACCTGTAACCCTAATTGTGATGTAAAGGGTACACGTCGGCCCCACCATAAAGTGAAAGATAATTAATATTGTAATTATTAATTATATTTTGTTGAGTTATTGAGGTCGGCCCTATTGTGCCAATAGACACATTATTTGATGTTATAAGTCTTGTATAAATAAAGGTGAATCCTCATTGAGGAAACACACTTATCTCTGTGTCATGTCATGATTTCAAAAGTTGTGGTCTGAAATTATGAGAATTACAGCACCCTCTTGTGTGCTAGGTTTGGTGATGGCTAGGGGATATTCTCTTGAGAATATAGCAAAGGATTGGTTGGGTTTTCTTCCCACGTTGAGGAGTGTTTATGAGGATACTTATTGTGTTCTTGTGCATGGTTATTCTTCTTGTGATCTTGGTTTAATGAAACTAGTTTTGGTTCAAGTAAATGCTAAACAAAAAATTGAAATTAAATGCATGAGCCTGAACTAGTGGGAAATTCAACAGTCCATAGGCAAGCCAAAGACAACTGAGTATCATCTTGCATATTTGACATGTGCATGAGGAAGTCAACCAATGTTTTTGAAGGAGATGTTTTAGTGTTATATGGTCCTACTTCTGTAAGAACCTCCAACTCACCACCAAAATCCCAAGTTGTGCATGCTAATCTTGTTGATATGCATGGCCAAATTATAGTCCCTATGAATATTACTAACAAGCTCATATCACAGTTTGTGCCACATTTTTCTCTTGGTAATAGTGTTCGCATCATAGGATTCAAGATTATAATATATATATATATATATATATATATATATAAGAGATGTTGGTTGTTGCATTGTGTTGACTCCAACCTCTATAATTGAAAAGATACCATTAGTTTATGTTGAATGTAAGCTCACTTCATATACTACAATTAATGCACTTGTGAAAGCAAAAGATGATTACTCAGTTGGTATTTTTGCAACAATTGTTTTAGGATATCATCAAAGCAATTGTCAGTATGACATGTATATGAAAGATGGTGAAACAACACATGACTATGTCACTGTAAGCATTACAATCCAAACATTTTTCATTTTTATTTTCAGTTTCCAAGTTACATGTTGCATTTTAATTTGTTCACATATTTCATATGTGTATGTTTATTTGATCACAACCATTTACATCTCTCCAATGTTTACTAGGTGAATTTGAACGACCATTACAAACAAACATACTTTGAAATGCAATGACTTATAGCAAGAATAAAAATATCCATGCTCCTCTTTAAAAACGTGGTTGGGAATGAGACAAAGGGATCCTGTAATATATGAACATGTTGTTCTAGTGTCCTTGAGTTGCACAATGATGATTATACAAAATCTTATTTACAAACTCATGCAAAAACAAATATTCAGACATGGTTTTAGTCACATGCTTACTATTGTTCAACAAATTTACTTCTACAACTACCATTTTTTTGTTTTTTTAGATTTTCATCATAAACTAACAAAAAATCTAGGCCCGGATTTATTTTTAAAAAAAAGAAACATTACAAGTCAGTGGAGTATTCAAGCCAAGTGATGTTTTTTAGCCTCCATTCAAGACATTATGCAATGAATGTAAACAACTTGTTATAACAATGGAGTTTCTAATAAATGGCATGTTATATTGCACAAAATGTGCTCACAAAACATCATATTCATATGAGCACAGTCTACAATGTACAGTCCACAAAACAAATGACAAGGACAATTACACTCTATCAAGGGAACTCTTCCAACAATTCTTCCTGAAAGTTGTTTAGATATCATTTGCACGATACAAACAAAACATTTTAGAAATTGCTTCTCTGTTATGAGGGTTCTTCGTAAATGGGACTTTTACAATTACAATAGATAACATCATTGTTGATATGAAAAAAACTTGACAGATTTCCATAACTACATGTAAGTTCATTAACACTACATAATTATCAACCCCAAAAATTATTTTGCAATATATTTCCATTTTCCCTTTGCAAAACTTATTTCTAATCGATTTCTTTGTACTCTTGGTTTTTGCAGATACCGCATAGCACTCAGAAAAGAAACTACATGTGCAAAAGAAATGCTAGAAAAAAATAGTGAAAATTAATAGTGTTTTTTTGGGGTGTATTGTAATAGTGAAACATATGTACGTAGAATATTATACAATGTCATATTTTTAAATCATTTTGATAAGTGATCTCTATTGAAGAACATAGCTATTACATAAAATGTTTAACTCTGACATATTTTTCGATCATTTTGATAAACAATCTATATTAAAGATGTCTACTTTTTCTATGGACTACTTTTCTTATTGCAATCACAACACTCAATTTATCTTGTATTAAGTATTTTACAACTATAATGGTTCAAAGTTTTTGCTTAAAAAATCTTGGATGTCTGAGGTATGCTTCTTAAAACTTTTGATTGATTATTAACTCCATCAATGAACAGGCATGTGAAAAGATAAAAAGCAATCAGTGAACAAGTATTGGGTCATCTTTTGTTATGTGATTAATTTATAATTACTTACATTTATGCCCCAAATTTAACAATTTGTCTCATTAACACCCATTTAGCTTTTGTGCTATCCTAGTTGCCATTTTTTAATTCCTCGGCCCCACCTTGTTCCATTGGAGTTAGTGTTATCAATCCAAGGGAGTTCTAGTGATGGGTTTTAAGGTTCCCTAAGACTCTCTAATCAATTATTAGTATAAGTAATCCTACTTCATATTAGTTGCCTATATCTTAAAATTGTGCTCAATTGATGTGGGTTTTAACACATTCTGTCTTAGAAGTCGTTTGTCATAGATAAAATGTTTCAGTTGGTTCAATATGAAATGATTATGGGCAATTGTCTTATAATTTGTCTGATTATTTTACAAAAAACATAGGGAGTGATCTGTGGTTTCCCTACCCTGATTTCACACTTAAGTTCCCATTGTGATTTATCCTACAACAATGGTCAATGGGGATCCGGGCCCCTAGTCAAAGTTTGACGTGGATGCAATTGCCATTAAGAAGCTTGTTGGTTCCCTATGGAAACCTCCCCATGTCCAACAATCTTGTAGTTTGTTAAAAAATTGGACCAGCTTCTCGAAAATGAATTCCCGCATTTTGTTGCTCGCTTCAAATCACTCGTATATGCCTCCAAAGGACTCATAGGTCAACCAAGAAGGATTCATGGAAAATCGGCAAATCATTGATAACATCATTCTGTAAAACTTTTAATACCCATCCAAAACTATGATAACCCAACCAATAGATAACAAACCAGAAATTAAATTCAGTTCAAAAATTTTAATCAGATCTATGATAAAGTTATACTAGTGAGTATACATGCATGTGTTGAATTTTTTAATACTAGACTAATTCACAACTGCGGTAAATAATCAATATCTCAAGAATATTAACCAAGTACAAATTTAAAAAAATGGGTCTGCTCGTTTCTCCATAGGCAATGCTCTTCCATTGCCACCCAACCATAGGCATCCTCAAGTGCCACCCCTGAGCATAGCATAGTAGTTATCTTGGGAAACCCTTATACACAAGGGAAGAAAAACCCAACACCTTTTCTTATAGAGAAGATCAATGCCAATACAATATAATCATGAACTAGTTATATCCAAGAAAGAATCCCTTATGACAAGTACTTATATTTTCTGCTCAAATGTGCACTCTAGAAGTATCACGGAGATGGATTTATTTTCGTCCAAATGATGTCTCGGATCATTGTCTCAAACTGTCATAAATCATTCTTTTATATATGTCACTTTCTTGCCTCAAGAATGTTGTTATAGGTGTGCCTAATATGTCGTTCAAGCACAGAAATATGTGTTTCTACAGGTGCGTCTAGATATGCCTCAAACTTAGCCTCAAACTAGGCCTCTTCGTTGCCTCTGATTAGGCCTCTTCGTTGCCTCTGATTAGGCTTCCTATGGCTGCTACAGAGATATATCAGACCCGAATTGGTTGTGTCAAAATGAGAAGTATAGACTTATATTTATACTAATTTGTCATTGTACTTTAGGGCTGACATGTTCTTCTAGAAATTATAATTTCCCATTATAATTTCCCTGTGGGCTGACTTTTCTTTTGGAGCATTATAATTCTACTTTATTATTTTCTATGGAGCCGACTTCTCCACTGGGATCTTTCTTGACTTCTTTGGCATCTTCATCTATAAGAAAAGGTTATCTAGGAGGTGAATATCTCCTGTAGCTACCAAAAACATCAACAACATGCACAACGAAAATATTAAAACAAGCACACACAATGACACAATAGGTATCCTGGAAACACCAGTGTGGATAAAACCAACTAAGAGGGGATATTTATTGGGATTTTAGAGAGAAGTTACAACAGTATAATTTTGTAAAAGAAATTCCTTACAATATAAAGAAGAATTTCCTCAAATATGGACCAGCAAACAGAATGTTGTTCAGCCCAGTTTCTTGCAACTAGTACGGCCTCCTTCTATTGTCTCGTACGCCCTAGTATAGCCACTTCTATTGTTGTACAAATCATGTGAGTACAGCCCTAACCTGTTTCTCTGGAAAACCTTTGATACGGCCTTTATTCTCAACACAATAAACTCAGGACTTTGTTGTCTTGTTGTTGTTGATAATGGTGATGAAGATGTCCTCTTTGTGTTGCACAATATGGCCTCTGAATGGCCTCCTGTGGTTTCCCTAGTCCAGCTGCATAACACACCCTCTTCAATGGCTCCTTCCTTCTCTTCTCTCTACCCATCTCTCTCTCCTCTCTTACTCATTCAAAATGACTAAATGAGCAACCCAGTACCCTCAATCTCCCTATACCATAGCCCCCCTCCTTGTTTCCTTGGGATCAACACCCAAAAAAAGATCCAAGGTCCCAGATTGAGGCACCCCCTCTCTATGGACGCCACACAACACTTAGGGGTCCAGTGCTCAAGGCATGGCCCCACAATCGACTTACAACAGACTTTAGGCTGAAGTTTCCTAAGTAGAACTTAGGCTTATATGGGTCAAATTAAGGTCCCATTCATGCCTTTGGGCATTAGGAATGTGGGAACACTTTCTGTTGCTACAGAAAAAATTAACACTCCCTCTTAGTGAGGAATTTATTATGTACATCCCCCAACTTGTATATGAAATAGACAAACTTTCCTTTCACCAAAGACTTTGTGAGTATGTCTGCAATCCGCTCACCGGTTGGCACATACTGTAGCTTTACAGAACCTTTATGCATGCAATATCAAATGAAGTGGTACCTTATCTCAATGTGTTTGGACCTATCATGAAACACCGGATTTTCAGAGACCTTTATGCAACTTTGTTTGTCACGGTGAATCACAATTGTGTCCAACACTTGATGAAACAAGCCCATGAGTAGCTTTCAAATCCAAATGGCCTCACATGATGCCAAGTTGGTTTCCATGTATTCAGCCTCTGCAGAGCTCAAAGAAACTATTTTTTTCTTCCTCTTGAACCAAGAAATAGCCCCTAAACTCAAGTTGAAACAACAAATGGATGTGCTCTTCCTATCCACATTGTTGTCTGCCCAATATGCATTTGAAAAACCCATGCGCTTCACTCCATACCCCTAGATATAGCTCAATCCAAACTCAATTGTCCCAAGAAGATACCTCAACACATGTTTTGCCGCCACCCAGTGTACACGCTTGGGCTCTACCATGAATTGACTGAGTGTATTGACAGCAAAACACAAATATGGTCTAGTGTTAACCAAATACATAAGAGACCCAATGAGCTTCCTGTAGAGAGTGGAA
Organism: Picea glauca; assembly: GCA_000966675.3. NCBI lineage: Eukaryota > Viridiplantae > Streptophyta > Pinopsida > Pinales > Pinaceae > Picea > Picea glauca. Next base: position 94,487 of record JZKD02S1476479.1, on the reverse strand, counting down.
TTTACTCCCTTTGAATTGGAAGCATCTATATTCTTCTAGTTAGTAACCATGGGTGTTGCCATAGGCCTACAATCCTGCATGCCAAATCGCTTCAGGATCTCCACACAATATTTCCCTTATCCAAGGAAAATATGCTCATCCTTCTGCCACACCTCCAATCCAAGAAAATAATTCATTAGACCCAAGTCCTTTATCTCAAACTCAATAGTAAGATCTCTCTTGCAATCCACTATGAGCTTCTATGATCCTGTCATAAACAAGTCATCCACATATAATACAAGAATGAGTGGATCCCCCTTAACCAAGATGTAGTAGAGGTTGAGCTCAACCCCACTCTTGGTGAAGCCCATCCCAAGCAAATAATTTCCGATGATGTTGTACCAGGCACATGGTGCCTACTTGATCCCATATAACGCTCTCCTCAACCTGAAAACATGAGATTCCTTGTTATGCACCTCAAACCCCTCTGGTTTCTCTATGTATATCTCCTCCTCTATCACTCCATTAAGAAACATTGTCTTGACATCCATCTGGTGGATCTGTCATCCCAACTCAGCTGTAATGGATATCATGGCCCTGGTGGAAGAATATCTCACCACATGTGAAAATATCTCTTTGAATTCAATGCCTTCCTTCTGTGAGAAGCCCTTAGCCACAAAGTGGCCTTTGAACCTTTCCAGACTCCCATAATCTCATCAGTTGCATGTTTGATCTTATAGATCCATCTAGAGCCAACCACTAATTTCCCCTCTGGTGGGGCCACAACCTCCCACACATCGTTCTTCATAATGGAAGAGTATTCCTCCATCATGGAATCTCTCCACACATGTTTCTCATATGCATCCTGAAAACTATAAGGCTCGGCCTCTATCCACCCACTCATAAGATCCATGTAACCGGAAAACATTTGTGGCACCCTGCTCATCCTCACTGATTTATGGGAAGGCTCTACCTGCTCATGATCCCCTCTCAATGTGTGTTTATCCCACATCGGCCTCCTCCTACTAGAGGACTCGACCAGAGTGAAATGAACATCCTTCTCCTCCTCATGTTTCACACCCTGCTTACTCTATTGTTATTGTTTCCCAACCTGTACAAAAGTCTAGGGACATGTAGCCTATAATGGTTGTCTTACCTCCTCCTTAGGAGCATTGTGCTCCTGACTCTGCTCATGACATTACTCATCAACTAGGATATGTCCATAGGTCTTCCTATAATCTCTGTCCTCCTCAAATATCATGTCCCTCCTAACCATTGTTCCCCTGAGTGCGGGAATCTAGACCATGTAGGCATTGGAGGTCTGGTTGTATCCAACAAGGATACCCTTCTCTGCAGTAAGCTCGAGCTTGGTCCTCCTCTCTGTCGGAACATGGCAGTGGACCAAGCCCCCAAAGATGTGTATGCAACTAATCTCCGGTCTCTTCCCCGTGAATGCCTCCTCATGAGTCATCCTCCCCAATAACTTATGCAGACTCATGTTATGCAAATAGATTGCAATGTTGCATGCCTCATTCCATAGAAACATGGGCAAGTCATGATCATGCAGCATTGCCTTTGTTGCCCCAACTATCGATATGTTCTTCCTCTTTGAGACTCCATTTTGTTGTGGTTTATATGGCATAGTCAACTCCCTCTTAATTTCAAAATCTACACAAAAATCCTTGAAGGCACTCGAGGTATACTCGCCTCCATTATCTGATATGAGCACCTTGATATTCTTGCACGTTTGATTCTCCACAAGATCTTTGAACTCTTGGAACCAACTAAAGACCTCATCCTCTGTCTTTATAAAGTAGATCCAGGTCTTCCTAGAATGATCGTCAATAAAGGAGACATAGTAGTTGAACCCTCCAATAGACACTATTGACATCGTCCCACAGACATCTGAATGGATCAAGTCCAAAATCCCTTTGGACTTGTTGTCACTGCTAGAAAAGGTTTTCTAGGAATACTTTCCCAAAGCACACCCCTTGCACACATTGTGTTGATCATAACTGAACTCTCAAAGCCGAGTCATGGCCTCCCTAAGCACCTTAAGTTCTCCATGATGTAGATGATCCATATGTCTATGCCAAATCTCCCCCAAATCTATACCACTGTTGCTACTAATAACCAACGCACAGGTTGGTTCAAATTGCAACTTGTACAGATTGTCCTTTCTCACTCCCAACACTTTCCCCATGTTAGTGTTAGATCCCCTTGGATGTATGAGTACTCTTCCATCTTTGAAAGTGACCTCATATCCCCTATCTTCTAAGGATGAAACAAAAATCAGATTTTTTGTTAAATCGGGAACAAACAAAACATCATTAATTGACAATGGCTTACCAGACTCCCTCTGAAACCTCACAATTCATTTCCTTATCTCCAAGTACAATGTTGAAGTTGGCATTGTACTCCTTCAATTTGTTGAAGTACTCATACACCCCTATCATGTGGCATGAAGCACCATTGTCAAGGTACCATGTACCAATGACCATGGAGTTGGATAGGCATGCTAATAGTGAAAACTCATCTTCAAATATGGCTGCAAATGCATCCATGTCAGTTGTATAGCCATATGCTTCTTGGGTTTTCATGTCTTCATGTTGGGATATTGGGTGGAAAAATTCCCAAGTTGATGCCAAGCAAATCACTTGACTTTGTTGGTGTCAAAATTCATCTTGTTTCCCTGTATTGAAGAAGTTCCTTCAGCTGAATTCTTCTTGCTCTTCCCCTTGCCCTTTGTTTCCAAGGAAAGGTTGTCTTCATCTTCATATTTCTTTTTCTACTCTCCACGTTGAGACCCCTCCCAAATCTCTTCCTATGTGAAATCGTGCCAAAGCCTCTCCCAAGTAAGCATCTTCTCTCTTCCCACCACACACTTGAAAAATACATCCCACTGTTTTCCAAAACCATTCAAGGCAATACATACCATCTCTTCTTCAGGATTGATATCCCCTATTGTTTCTAGCTCATCTCTGACTTGTGTGAGCCTAGTGAGGTAGGAAGTCGCACCTTCACCCCTTGCCATCTTGGCAGCATGTAATTTGTCCTTGAGAGCCATCTTCTATTTTTTGTTGAAACTCTTATACAACTTGGTCAAAGCATCCCACATTTCCTTGGTTTTTTTTTCTCAGCCAGATATGGAATAAGATGGTCTTTGACACCATCCAACAAAATCATTTGTGCCCTAGCTTCTTTCATCTCATGGAGGTCCAAGGTAATAGGATTATGTACTGGTAAAGGAACTACAATGTTTACATAATACCCCAGCTTGTTCTCCTTAAACATAGTTGCAATTATGTGCTTCCACTGAAGATAATTTGAGGCTCCCTCAAGCCTATCCTCATACCTCACGTTGGTAGCCATGAAATCTATGATTTTGGGCTACTGGAACCTTCAAAAAAGTTTGCAAAAAAAATTGTTGAGACTTGAACCTGTGACTTGTGTGCTAATCAGAGGTACAGCTTTGATACCGTGTAAAACTTTTGATACCCAGCCAATAGATAACAACCCATAAATTAAATTTAGTTTAAAAATTTAAATCGGGTCTATGCTAAACTCATACTAGTTGAGTATGCATGCATGGACAACGGAAATATTAAAACAATCACACACAATGACACATTAGGTACCATGGAAACCCCAGTGTGGGGAAAATCAACTAAGAGGGGAGATTTATTGGGATTTTAGAGAGAAGTTACAACAGTATAATTTTGTAACAGAAATTCCTTACAGTACAGAAAAGAATTTCCTCAAATCTGGACGAGCAAACAGAATGTTGTTCAACCCAGTTTCTTGCATCCAGCACGGCCTCCTTTTGATGTCTTGTATGGCTTGGTATGGACACTTTTGTTGCTATACAAATCAAGTGAGTACATCCCTAACCTATTTATCTAGAAAACATTTGATACAACCTATGTTCTCATCCCAATAAACTCATAACTTTTTTTCATGTTGTTGTTGATAATGGTGTTGAAGTTATCCTCTTTTTGCTACACAATATGGCCTTTGAATTGCCTCATGTGGCTTCCCTAGCTCAACTCTAGAACACACCCTCTTCAACAACTCCTTCCTTCTCTTCTCTCTGCCCAGCTCCCTCTCCTCTCTTACTCATTCAAAATGAATGAATGAGCATCCCAACACCCTCACCCCCCCTATAACCCATCTCCCCTCCTTAGTACCTTGGGATCAACACCCAACAAAAGATCCAAGGGCCCAGATTGAGGCACCCCCTCTCTCTAGACCCCACACAACACTTAGGGGTTCACTTCTCAATGCAGGGCCCCACACAACTCTAAGGTTGAGTGCCCCCCCTTAACAGGGCCCCACAATCCACTTACAAGAGAATTTAGGTTGAAGTTTCCAAAGCAGAACGTAAGCTAATTTTCTAAGGCTTATATGGGTCAAATTAAGGTCCCACGCATGCCTTTGGGCATTAGGAATGTGGGAATACCTTATGTTTCTACAGAAAAAATAAACACATTCTGGTTCAATAAGTTATATATGCGAGTCAAAGCAATAAAGAAAGGGGAATGGTGATAAAACTAGACATGGAAAATTAATTTGACCGAGTCAAGCATGCATTTCTATTCTTAGTGTTGAGAAAATTTGGATTCTCAGAGGACTTTGTAGACTGAATACAATCATGTATTGGCTCTGCATGGATATCCCTTTTGATTAATGGAAGGTCGTCGTAATTGTTTCAAGTCAGTGGAGGGTTAATACATGGTTTCCCCCTCTCTCCCTCCCTCTACATTATCATGGAAGAATCCTTAAGCAGAAAGTTGGAAGAAGATCGTCGAATCGGACGTCTCATTGGTCTCATGATTGCAAGAGGGATAAAGAAAAATAAATCATTCACAATTCATGGATGAGACCCTCCTCTTGTGAGATGCGTCTACCATTATAGCTAGAAGATTTAAGAAAACTCTTAATAAATTTCTCTTGACCTCAGGAGGAAAAATAAGCACTATTAAAAGTCAGATATATTGTTGCAATCTCTCATAAAATCTCACATCAACAATCTCAAGGGTCCTTGGCTTCAGGGTGACAACCAATGGTCCTCATTCAAATATCTAAGTATGTATATCTCCCTAAAGATCCCCACCTCCCAAATTTGGAATGAAATCTTAGAGAAAATGGCAAAGCAAATTCAAAGCTAGGGAGCACGTGTAACATCCCCAACCACCCCAGGTTGGGCCTCATCACACAACCTCAACTCTTGTAGCTCCAATCAACCCAACTTCTAGCATCCCCAGCATACTACTCAGCAATGTTACTCTCATATTTTCACTGTGCATTTCTACCTTTACACACAAGTCTGTTCAGTATCACTTGAGGTAACGCACTCAGTCCAAATTGAATCACGTCACACAACTTATAATAGCGAAAGAAATAATCCCTTTTAAAACCATGATCTTAAGCAACAAAACTAAATCAAACAACAACGTGCACCAGCATTATGAGCCCCACAACACAATTGTGTTCACAACCACCTGGGCGTCATATGCAACTTCTTCAATTCACTGTGCATGGGGTCCAATAACCACACACACTCATTACATCCTTATGAAACACAGACTACAAACCGGCCACTCAATCCTCTTCTTAATGGCTCATAACCTAAACACAAGGTTAAACTTAACAAGCAAAGCTACCATCAACTGAAATACTCATGCACATCTACAATTAGGGGATATAACACCATGCTTATATGCACAAGCGGCATTAAACCAAATAACAACAAATACTTATATGCAGCACATACAAGAATTTAACATATGTCAGAAATAGTCAAATATCAACAGTAAACAAGACAAGCATATAAGGAACACTTATATTAAATGAAAGTCACCAACTGTGGCCTTGACTCAAACATTCCTCCCAACCATAGATGTTATTTCTCATAAGCTATCAGGAACAGGTCACCCTCGAGCTAGGGCTCAACTCCACCATGGATATAGGGGTCCTAACCACAAGCTATGTTATGAAACTCAACAGAATTGTTCAGTCCTAGATACCCACTGTTGCAACTAGTCCACAGTCCCTCATTCCAAATGCACCTATCACATCCAAGGAAATGTGCCCCTTCTCTGCTCACCAATCCTTCGGCTGCCCACTTCCCTTCCTAGGATTACCAGCAATAGGTCGGACAGAAAGTCTCTGATCCATGTGACTAATGCTCAACACACTAGGGAACAACTCTCAGCACTCTCTCTTGGAGAGTATTCCCACGAGTCTGACAACCACTCCACAATAGACAATCTCTCACCCATAGAAACCACTTAAGGTTTTTCAACTCGACTCCTCGACAGTATCTTTGAATACATCCCCCAAAACTCCCTGCAAGCTTCTTTAGGAAGATATGGTAATAATCAGATTTTCTATACAGTATCATGACCCTAAAACGTTGGAAGAGACCATAGCGCGCCTTAGGGAATTTCTATATAGTATAATGACTCATCAATTATCATGCTCCCAAGCTTGAGTTCAAAGAATTCCTTCATTTTCTTGTCATAGTACTGCTTGGTTAAGTACTTCTTTTGGAAATATCTTTTGAACTCTCTCCAAGTCACTCTCTTCTCATAAATATGTTGCACTTGCACATACTGATCCCACCACATTGATGCCTTTCCCTTCAAACGATATATAGCAATTCTCCCTTCTGCCTATGCAAAATATTTATGCAACTGGTAGTACTTCCTCATACCCAGGAATCATGTCTCTGCATCTTCATCCTTCTTTTGCTCACAGTCAAAGGTAGGAGGAGTAATATTATTCATTTCCCCATGTAGCTTATCCACCCCATTCCTTCTCTTATGCTTTCTAACAATAGATGAACTCAAACTACTACGCTATTTCCTGAAAGAATGCTTACCAACACTTCTTTATTCTCTTCTTTTCTCATCATGAGACCTCAACTTCTTGATCTACTCGACTATGTATCCTTATTCATCTTATTTTCTATTATGTCTAGACTCTGCATCAATTTGACATTGAAGTCATCTTGATGCACCTTAGCTCTCGTAAGCCTTTCATTATCAGCTTTATAACTCTGGACATATTTTTGTAGTACTTTTATAGTTTCTACCAAATTCATGCGCCCCTCCTTGGATTTTGTAATATCGGCACCCAAACTGATATACATATCCCCAAATTCATTATCGGGACTATAAGTCCTATTTTCATCTTCCATGATTTTAACCTTCTACACTGACTTTGTCCTTCTCTATTCACTAAAAATTCTGCAAAATGTGCAAGAAAATAAGATTTCTTAGATGGTTTCATGCAACAAATACATGAAAACTTTGCACCATTTTGTCAGAATTCCTCTCACTTGGATTTCTTAGACGATTTAATCATCCCAACTCTAGTGTGCACACCTGCACATCATTGTATTTATGTGCATCACAAATCTATACCGTGCACCAATGATCTTTTGTGCAATTAATCTATGTATTGTGTGGTACCAATCCTTATGCACACATCTATTCACGCTAATATTTGGCCCATACAAGTCTAGTGTTGAACCTGTAGCTCTGATACCAATCTGTAACGTCCCCAGCCACCCCAGGTTGGGCCTCGTCACACAACCTCAACTCATGTAGCTCCAATCAACCCAACTTCTAGCATCCCCAGCATACTATTGAGCAATGTTACTCTAATATTTCACTATGCAATTCTACTTTTACACACAAGTCTATGCAGTATCACATGCGGTATCACACTCATTCCAAATTGAATTGTGTCACACAACTTATAACATCAGAAGAAACAATCTCTTTTAACAACACAATCTTAAGCAGCGGAATTAAATCAAACAACAATGTGCACCATCATATTGACCCCCACAGTACAATTGTGCACACAACCACCTGGGCATCATACGCCACTTCTTCAATTCATTGTGCGTGAGGTCCAATAGCTGTTCACACTCATTCTAACCTTATGAAACACGTAGGCTACAAACCTACACACCCAACCACTCAATCCTCTTCTTGATGGCTCATAACAAAAAACACAAGGTTAAACTTAACATGCAAAGTTACCATCAACTGACATACTCATGCACATCTACAATTATGGGCTATAACACTAGGCTTATATGCACAAGCAAGATTAAACCAAATAACAACAAATACTTATATGGAGCACATACAAGAATTTAACATATGTCAAACATAGTCAAATATGCACAATAAACAAGACAAGCATATAAGGAACACTTATCTTAAATGAAAGTCACCAATTGCGGCCTTAACTCAAACATTACTCCTAGCCATAGACATTGTTTCTCATAATCTATCAGCAATAGTTCATCCCCGAGCTGGGACTCAACTCCACCGGGGCTATTGGGGTCCTAACCACAAGCTATGTTCTGAAACTCAATAGAATTGTTCATTCCTAGGTACCCATTGTTGCAACTAGTCCACAATCCCTCATTCCCCATGCACCTGTCACACCCAAGGAAATGTGTCCCTTCTCTGCTCATCAGTCCTTCAGCTACCCCACTTCCCTTCCCAGGGTTACCAACAATAAGAAATCTTTGAGCCCTGTGACTAATTCCCAATGCACCAGGGAACAATTCTCAACAAAACTCTCACCTAGGGAATATGCCCATGGGTTTGACAACCACTGCACAACAGCCAGTCCCTCACCCAGAGAGACTACTCACGGTCTGTCAACTTGACTCATCAAAAATGTCTCTAAATACGGCCCCCACAACTCCCTACAATCTTCTCTGGGCAGATAGGGTAATAATCATATTTTCTATACAGTTTGATCTCCTTCTCCTCTCCAGAGCTTGCAACATGAATAATAATCGCAATCCCCCCAAAATACACAAAGGATAGAAATATATATGGCATTCCTTTCTCTTGACACTTTTCACTTCCAAAAGTAGTTGTAAGCCACTTGGTGACTCGTTCCCTATCCTTGGGAACTTAGGATAAGATAATAATGTATCTGACATTACACTTTTCCTGGAAATATTATAAAATATTCCCTAAGACTTACAACTCACCCCCTTTTCCCTTTTCTGATGGAGTAGCCCCCCCATCTCTTTTCATCTAAGCTAGTCAATGCACAGTGATGCAATATTATATTAATATTCATTATTATATTTACATAGATAGGCTCATTGGCCTATCTTCTCCCAGGCTCACCAGCCTCATAATCATGCAGGCTCTTTGTCCTCAAAACATAAACATTGATTCTCGCGCACTAACCCAAGTGCACACAACACACTGCAATGTGCCCACTTACTCAGGTGTGCGCAACACATTATGTGTGCACCTTGTCCTTGTTAACATTTTTCCGCACACTACCTTGATGCACGCAACACCAAAATCAGGTGTCTTTAGCTCACCAGCCTAAATTTTCATTACATTTACACTTGATACTAGTCGAATCACCAACCTATATGTACAATTACAAAGGGTTATGGATCAAGGACACTACAACAAGTTGGCTCAACTCTGCAAGTAAAATCGTATTAATCAAGGTTGTTCTTTCCTCATTAACTATTTTTCAATGTGCAACAATACAAGCGCTTAAAGGAGTAATTGAGAAAATCTCAAAAAACATAAAAAGATTTCTTTGGGAAGGAGGTGTTTAAATATTGTAATTGCAAAGGGTATTCTATTTATTATTGATTTATTATTCATTAGATCAATCCCCTTTTGTGGATTGATCATCTCGGGCATTGTAATTGACCAAATCCCCTTTTGCGGATTGGTCAAACCCTAAACATATTATGCAAATTGAGAAGTTGGCCCCCGGGAAATTTAAAGTGGTTTTAACCACTCAGAGGAAAAGTCGGCCCCGCCCAACAAAGAGACACCTTTTCAGCACCTGCCAGTTTGTATAAATAAAGGAAGTCATTGCCTAATTTGTTCACTCACTCAGCTCACTCATATAGTGCACAAGCTTGAAGGAAGCTACAGTTGCCAGTTGCCAAAAGAAGGAAAAGAGAGAGGTGCATTTCTCAGTAGAGGATATTCTCTAGTGTTTGGTTTATTGTCGTAGCATTGTATTGGCTATCTATATTAAGGAAGTTTTTGTTGGGTTTTCTTCCCCATGAGGGTTTCCCAGGATAAATGTTGTGTATCTTGTGATTGTGTTTCTCTCAATGATCCTATCTATGCTATGATTAATATCTAGTAAATTGAAAAGAAACCTAATAATAGCTCAAAACTTAACATGGTATCGGAGCTAAGTTGAAGAGAGCATCTTTCATTGGATAAAGAAAAACGTCACTGTTGTTGTACAAGAAAATTAGGGCTTTTGTTGGAGAGGAATTTTTGCCTAAAACCCGTCTAGAAAAGTGTGCCCTACCTTAGTAAAGCTTTTGACATCTTGAGTGCACCTTTTTAGTGGATAGAACTCTTGGAAAGTGAAACCCTAGTTTTCACTGGTACCAGAAAACCAGGAAACTAGAACTAGTACCAAAAGTAACAGTCTAGATTTCTGCAAGCTCAGTTTCAAGGGGTAAAAATTTGGATTTTCAAAAATCTGCCTGCACCAGCTTACTCGCCTCAGCTCAGCGCATCTAGCCCCTGGATCAGAATTTCAAAATTTGAAGTTTGAAAAATTAGGGTTTCCTCATAAAACCCTAAGTTGCAGTTGTAGTTTCAGAATGAGTCGCAGTATCAATTGCAGTTGCAGTATCAATTGAGGTATTAGTTGTAGTTTCAGAATGAGTCGCAGTATCAATTGCAGTTGCAGTATCAATTGAGGTATTAGTTGTAGTTTCAGAATGAGTCGCAGTATCAATTGCAGTTGCAGTATCAATTGAGGTATTAGTTGTAGTACCAGTTGCAATCACCCTTGAAGTTTTGAAAGGGGTTGGTAATTATTACCGCTGCTACCAAATGGTGCCACTACTTGAAAATGCTATCAAAGGTATGTACTCACATATGTTTAAATTGTTAATCTTTAAAGGGTATTTGCAGGAAAAGGGATCTCTTTCCATAGATCCAGAAGGATCTCAAGATCCAACACATTCATAGGAATAATGCAACCCACGTTTGATTACTCTAATATGCATCTATTTTTTATGACATTATTTTGATCTAGGTTGCATGTTGAAGCTATGACCATCATACTAACCTTTGGTCAAAATTAAATTCAAGGTATTAGATGGATTAAAGTTGAGATCATAGAATTTATTCTCTAACCCAACTTTCTGTCAAGATAGCATATTATCTTAATACAAAGGATAGGTTGAAGAAAGCACTTGTCATCTTGAGTGAAGGAAACTTGGAAGAAAATCAACACACACTCATTCTTGAGGACAAGACTCCAGGTTACAGGTTTGATTAATTAAGTTGATAAGATTCAAAGTTGCACATGACAAGTTGATAACTACCCCATTACAATTAAACACTATAGTTGAGGTAGCAGTCTTTGAAAATCATTATTCTTAGTAGCATGTGAGCATATTGAGATAAATGTTTAATGTAATCATTTACCAGATACAACTAACATCTCCTCTATGAGAAACTTTTTGTGTTGATTCTAGGTTACCTTGGATGAATGTTTGATCACAACACTAGAAGAGTGTTGATCTCATTTCATATTGTATTTATTACTTTTGATCCTTGTTTCAGATAGGTCACAAATGAAATCTCTAAAGGATCTACTATGATGATTGTATGTGCTATTGTTTTATTTACTATTATCAAAAGAGTATTATTCTTGCTTGTTGTTTTGTTGACCTTGTTTCAGGTCACAGATGATAACCATGAGGAAGCTATAGTGAAGGTTGCAGAAGGCAACGTATTAGATGAGACATGAAGCAGACTATGTACATAACCATATACATTCATGTATCAAAGAAGATGAGGAAGAAGCTATATGTTGAGATCCAGAGTATCTCATATGGAGATTGATTGTAAGGAGCAGAAGGCTCCAAAGATGAACGAACATTAGAACAAGAACTCACAGTAGACTTGTTCAAAGGATAATGAAGCCACCTTGACAGGAAACATATTTCACTTGAAGTCCGACTTAGCTTTTCATATTTAGACTTGGTATTCAACACCAAGTATACCCCATAAGACATGATGAATTCCTTGTAGACTCAGAAGAAATCGAGAGTAATCCTGATCTCATAAAGGATCAAATGAAGAGACAACTTCCAGGACTGGGAGATAGATGTCGTGAGAAAACTAGATCGTACCTTCAGAAACTTCTAGGAGATGTGAAATCTCCTGGGAAGATTCCCTTGTTTCAGTAATAGAGAAGGAAGCCAGTCAGAAAGACTAGGATATGGATTCTTTCGTGAGACTAGAAGAGAAGTCAGTATTGAATTCTAAGATTGATCTATATAGATCAAGCATGTTGCATATGTACAAAGCGTGATGTGTGTCTAGAGGATTCTCCCAGCAAGAGGGAGAAGACTATGACGAGACACTTACTCCAATAATTGAATAAATATTTCCAATATTTATGAAGACAACCAGAACAACCATGATTCATATATAGTATGAGATGTAGGGGGAGCAATCCCCATATTTAAAATTGAGTGGCAGTTGGTGCATTACATTAGTTGGGTCATGGAGACATGACTACAATGAAAGATAGAGTTACCTCCATGAAAGAAGAAGAGCTACCTTCAGTATCATTTATTGAGCCACTCTCAGTTTCAGATGAAGTTATTGTCATGATAGAATAAGAGTTACTCACATATTTCAACAGCCACAATGAGGATGAAGCAATCATTCTCAACCTTAGAGAAACTGTAGGTGCAGAGTCCTAGTTCCAGAAGGAACGGTTGTAGAAAGAGGAGAGGACATACTCTCAGGCAGTGAGATAGATAGTGCTTTGCAGAGAGCACATAGAGCTAGCACATGATTGTGCGGATTGAGCTGCAGTTGAGAAAGTGTACCAAATTGGTACAATGCAATGAGAAAAATTGATTTGAAGATTGAAGATAGAAAGACTCATGTCTGTCGGGTGAAGGAAGTTGTGTACGTGTTGAAGCAAGCTCCTAGAGCTTGGTATGGAAAAATTGACATTTTTCTGACGAGCTTGGGCTTTACCAAGAGTAAAGTTGATTCTAACCTTTATCTCAAGGTTATGAATGATGAACCAATGATGTTACTACTATATGTAGATGATGTATTCTTGACAAGATGAAGGAAATCACATCACAGATTGTAGAAGAGGCTCGCTACAGAGTTTGATGAAAGACCTAATTCTTTATCTCCCAAGTCTTAAAGTTTGGAAGAGCCTAGAGAAGATCTTCCTTAACCAAGGGAAGTATGCAGTTGAAATACTGAAGAGATTCGATATGTTGGAGTGAAAATCCATGAATACACCCATGGAAACAAAGTTGAAGCTCCTGGTTGACACTTCGTCAGAATTGGTTGATGCTACGTTGTACAGACAAATCATTGGATCTGACGAACACCGGGCCAGATATATTTTTTGTTGTGAACACCTTGAGTCATTATCTGGTAGAACTCGGGCGTGTTCACCTTGATGATGCAAAACATGTGATGAGATACCTTAAGGGTACGTTGGATTTTGGTCTCTGTTATACTAGATATCGTGACTTCAGACTGAGTGGTTAAACCGATTCAGATTGAGCTGGAAGTGTTTCTGATTGAAAGAGGACTTCAGGATGTTGTTTCAGTCTTAGGTCAACCATGACTTCATGACAGAGTAGGAAGAAATCAAGTATTGATCTCGGGATGACAGAAGCGGAATACATTGTTGCATGTTCCACCAATTGTGAAGCCATATGGCTTCAGATGTTGCTGACAGATCTATTTGATCTGGATATGGAAGCCACTATGATTCTATGTGATAACCAAGTTGTATAAAGATGATGGAGAACCATGTGTTCCATGATGATTCGAAGCACATAGATATCTGATATCACTTCACTCGTGATATGATGTAGAGAGGAGCTATAAAACTCCAATGTGTTGACACATATGAACAGGTTGCAGAGGTGTTGACCAAGCCCCTATCTCATGTAAAGTTTCAGCACTTTCTAGATAAGCTTGGTATAGTCCGAAAGGACCTCCCTCGAAAGGGGGAGTGGTGTGGATGATACTATGGTATCTTGATCAGTAGTGGTAGCTACGTTAGGATTTTATAGCCTAGGGAATCTTATGATTCCTGGGCAGATCCTTTGGCTCTGTTAGAGTACCATGTGGTAGCTCCGTTAGGATTTCATATCCTAGAGAATATTTTTTATTCCTAGGCATATCCTTTGGATCTGTCCGAGTACCACAAAATGTTGTTGATGCTAGCCTCGTGCTAAAGATTTCCAGCTTCGTGTTGATGTTGTTGTGATGTCAGCCTAGTGCTGAAGGTTTCCATCTTCGTGTTGATGTTGTTGATGCCAGCCTCGTGCTGAATATTTCTAGCCTCGTGTTGATGTTGTTGATTCCAGCCTTGTGCTGAATATTTCCAGCTTTGTGTTGATGTTGTTGTGATGTCAGCCTAGTGCTGAAGATTTCTAGCTTCGTGCTGATGTTGTTGTGATGTCAGCCTAGTGATGAAGATTTCTAGCTTCTTGATGATGTTGTTGATGCCAACCTCGTGCTGAATATTTCTAGCCTCGTGCCGATATTGTTGATGCCAGCCTTTTGCTGAAGATTTCCAGCTTCATGATGATGTTGTTGTGATGCCAGTCTAGTGCTGAAGATTTCCAGCTTCGTGTTGATGTTGTTGTGATTCCATCCTTGTGTTGATGTTGTTGTGATTCCATCTTTGTGTTGAATATTTCCAGCCTAGTGTTGATGTTGATGATGCTCCAGCCTTTGTGTTGCGATGTTGTTGTTGTTGATGATGCTCCATCCTTCGTGCTATGATGTTGTTGTTGTTGATGATGCTCCAGCCTTTGTGTTGTGATATTGTTGTTGTTGATGTTGTATCAGTCTTGTGTTGTTATCGATGATGATGTATTAGTGTTATACTAATCCATGTTGATGCAGATAATGATGATGTCATTCCA